>JAJONR010001302.1:0-83113 GCA_029582245.1 Solanum etuberosum
GGCCGATTACAATAGAAGGTTTGTTGAAGGATTTTCAGTCATAGCTTCCCCATTGACCAAGTCAACTTAAAAGAAGGTCAAGTTTCAGTGGTTAGATGAGTGTGAGAAAAGCTTCTTAGAAATGAAGACTAGGTTGACTACAACTCCTGTCTTGTCTCTACCAGATGGTTCAGATGATTATGTGATTTATTGTGATGAATACAGGGTCGGCCTAGGTTGTGTGTTGATGCAGCGAGGTAAGGTCATAGCTTATGCTTGTAGACAGCTTAAGTTCCACGAGAAGACTTACCCTACTCATGACCTCGAGCTTGCAGTCGTAGTAATTGCCCTAAAGATTTTGAGACACTACTTGTATGGTGTTCATGTTGATGTGTTCATAGATCATAAGAGCCTCATGTACGTGTTCACCCAGAAAGAATTGAATCTTCGTCAGAGGAGATGGCTTGAATTCCTCAAAGACTATGACATGAATATGCTCTATTATACGGGTAAGGCCAATGTAGTGGCTGACGCCCTCAGCAGACTATCCATACGTAGTGTAGCACATGTGGAGGTGGAGAAGAAATAATTAGTCAAAGATGTTCACCAGCTTGCTCGCTTAGGAGTTTGCCTTATAGACACGTCAGATGGTGATGTGGTAGTTCAAAATGGGTCAGAATCTTCATTGGTAGCGGAGGTTAAGGAAAAATAGGATCGTGATCCTATATTACTTCAGTTGAAAGGTGCAGTTCATCAGCAAAAAGTTAAGGTTTTCTCCTAAGGGGGAGATGGTGTACTTTGTTACCAAGGTCGCTTATGTGTTCCTAACGTGGGTGAGTTGAGGAAGTAGATCCTTATAGAAGCCCAAAATACCAGATATTCCATTCAGCCATGTGCCACTAAGATATACCGTAATCTATGGGAAGTCTTTTGGTGAAACGACATGAAGAAGGACATAGTAGACTTTGTAGCTAAGTGTCCTAACTGTCAACAGGTTAAGGTAGAACATCAGAAACCAGGAGGTATGACTCAAGAGATTAACATTCCTACATGGAAGTAGGAAGTGATAAACATGGATTTCATCAGGGGTTTACCTCGTACTCGCAGACAGCATGACTCCATTTGGGTGATAGTGGACAGAGTCACTATGTCCGCTCATTTCTTGGCTTTCAAGACTACAGATTCAGCAGAGGACTACGCCAAACTCTACATCAATGAGATAGTCAGGTTGCATGGGGTTTCCTTGTCTAACATCTCAGATAGAGGTCCTCAGTTTACATCTCATTTCTAGAAATTATTTCAGAAAGGTCTTGGCACTCAGGTAAATCTCAGTACAACATTTCATCCGCAGATGGATGGTCAAATAGAGCCTACTATTCAGACCATAGAGGACATGTTGAGAGCTTGTGTGATTGATTTCAAGGGTAATTGGGATGATCACCTACTCTCACAGAGTTCGCCTATAATAATAGCTTCCATTCCAGTATTCAGATGACCCCTTATGAGGCACTATATGGGAATGAGTGCAAATCTCCAGTGGGTTGGTTCGAAGTAGGTGAAGCAACCTTGATTGGGCCAGATTCGGTTCATGAGGCTACGGAGAAAGTTTAGCTCATCAGAGATAGACTAAAGACAGCTCAAATTCGTTTAAAATCCTATGCAGATGTGAGAAAAAGGGACTGAGTATGAAATCGATGATTGGGTTTTCCTGAAGGTGTCACCTATGAAGGGGGTGATGAGATTTGGCAAGAAAGAGAAGCTTTGCCCCAGGTATGTAAGTCCTTACAGAATCCTGAAAAGGGTTGGTAATGTGGCTTAGGAGTTACAGTTGCCAGCAGAACTAGCAGTCGTTCATCCAGTCTTTCACATTTCCTTGTTGAAGAAGTGTGTGGGTGATCCGGCATCAATAGTGCCATTATAGAGTGTGGTTGTGAAGGATAATCTCACTTCTGAAGAAGTGTCAGTTGAGATTCTTGACCGCCAGGTTCGTAGGTTGAGAAATAAGGAAGTCACTTCAGTAAAGGTTTTGTGGAGGAGTCAATCCATAGAGGGAGCTACTTGGGAAGCGGAAGCAGCCATGAGAGCCAAGTATCCTCACCACTTTCCTTCCGATTCAGTTTTAGCTTGAGGTAATAGTTCCTCTCTAGTCTCTCAGCTTACCCTTGTGTAATTCAACCTTAGTATCTTGTTCCCACAGTTATCCTTGCATTTCAGCCTCTTTGCATGTTCATAGAACTCAGTTCAGTTAGATATCAATCTCTAGTGGTAGGGATTGCAGCTCCTTCCCTCCTTACTCAGCTTGTTTAGTCTTCATTCGAGGACGAATGTTCCCAAGGGGGAGATAATATAACACATCGGATCCAAGGAGATGAGACTTATAGCCGTGGTCCACAGTGTGTAGATGGGGTCCCGTCGTTGGGGTCCAGGATTTAGTGATCTTTGATCCCACCCACGGCCGACCAGTATGATCTATGGTTGGACCGTAGGTCTGGCTGTTTGTGAGGGTCGGCAGTTAGTTGAAAAGAAAGGGCTTTTGGGTCAACTTCAAAGAGTCATATCATTTAGCAAAAAATGAATTAGGTGGCCCATGACCTATCAAATTAAAGATAATTGATTCCTCTTTCCAACGCCACCGAGTTTGCTAAAATCCAAGCTTGGAGTTAAAAGTTACGCTCCTTTTAGTAGAGCCCTGTTTGATAGGGCCACAAACAACGACCCAGTTGACAGGCAATGGTTCAAATGACGGCCCATCAGTCCCACCGTGAAGGGCCTTCGTCAGCTTTTAAGTCAGGGTCGTTTTGCTCTTTTTCACTATGCATTAGGCACTTAAACTACGTTGTTTGATGCCTAAACTACGTCGTTTTACTAAGTCTAAGCCTAATAATCTAGTCAGAACCTACCCAATACCCTCATTCTCCTAAAATCACCCAATTCAGAGTGAAAAGAAGAGAAAGAGGCGACCAACGATCTCAAGAAATAGTAGAAGCGTTCTTCAAGTTCAGCCCCGATATCCAAAGGATTTCTCCGTAGATTTCATCACCAGGTATGTGAGATTTCACTAGTAGGTTCCTTTCATCCACTAGGTCCCTAGAATTCAGTCCGTTCCTTGATTCTTTATAGATTGTTTAGACCTAGGGTTTATAAAACCTTGGAATTTCTTGGTGATTTTTGTTGTTGTAGTATCCTTAGTCGAAATAGCATGTTTTCTTGGAAACTTTGCATAATTCTTTGTATAAAACTCAAAACCCTAGTTTGTGTAAATTCTTTTAGTTCATGAATTATACTTGAGAGGTCAATTAGACAGAAAGTCATGCTTCAGATTTCGAATGTCACATTCTCAGTATATAAAGGTTGCATTCTAAGTTACCATGTTAGTAATTTGAGCTACTCAGTATTTAGTGCATTTTACCTTCATGAATATTCAGTTGGAAGTAGACTTAGCACCGTGTTGGACTAGGGTTCAGCGTACCCTCATAGTCCCAGAACTATGTGCCCGCGTAGGATTATAAGTCCACTCAGTTGGGCATTATTTTTAGTGATCAAGCTACAGTCATGCCTTTATACCCCTGGCAAGGTATATTGGGTCCTCTCGATGGGGCGTATACATCGGACTCTACGTTTAGCTCACGTGGTTTATGTCGGTTAATAGTAGCTCCCACAGTCATACTCTTAGTGCATTTACCAGGTTTTCAGCATTTACTTCAGTATTCAGTCAGCATGTTATCTTCATGATGAGTACTCGGTCATTGCGTCTAGTTATATTTCAGTTATACTTCAGTACATATCAATATCCTTGTTCAGATTATATTATTGCTCAGTTAGGCGTTGTTGAGCTTATAAGTATTTTGTTCAGCTTAGCATATCTATATCCTGCATGCTCAGTACATTCCAAGTACTAATGCATACTTTGCGCTACATCATTTCATGATGTAGGTTCAGGCACTCAGCTTCCAGATCACGCTTAGATCGATTCTCGATTCACTTCAGCAGCTTCAGTGGTGAGTCGTCATACTTAGAGAACAATAGACATGCTTTCTATTTCAGTTTTTATTTTCAGTTTTGTTAGAGTTAGCTGGCCACATGACATGAATGATATCTAAATTTTCCATCAATTCTTTTGGTCTATTTTCCTCAATTATGTTTTGATTAGTATGATTCCGGATATGCCATCAATGATAACAGATCACGCTTTTAAAACTATTTCCATTTGTAGTATGGCACTTTTAGTATGAAGTTAATGACTATGGGTCTTATAAAGCTATTATGAAAAGATCATGGATGGTGAAAAGTTTTCTGACGCATGGTCTAAGGAGCTACTCTATGCTGTTTCTAGCTTGGATTAGTATCTTAATTTTACTTTTCCATGGATGATAATATGAATAAGATTAATGACTATTCCCTGAGATTTATACTTAGCACCGAGAGGATATTAAGATGGAGGATCTCTTTTGCTTAAGGTCGGATCTCCAGAAGCAATCTCCTTTCCCATAATTATGTGCCACCATAGGATGTTGTCTCAGATAGACATTAGCTAATGGATCCACCTTAGCTAAGACTTATGGTCCTATCTTAGAAAGTAGGAAACTTTCTTTTCGGTGTGGGAGCTGTACACTGGACTCCATGTTATAGCTCACATGATTTTAGTAGGTTAATGGTAAACTTCCAACAATAATGAACTAAGTTACTTTCAAAGTATTTCACAAAGTGTTTTAAATATGTTAAGCTTGCATTGCATTGACCATGATAATGATTTATGTTTTCTAACCCCTTTTATCTTATGATTTAGTTTGGTCATTGCATGTCATGTAAAATTCTTTTTAGCATGATTTCATACCTTTTATGCATTGGTGTCATACTAGCAGAAGCTGTGAAGCTGCAGATGAACATGAGAAGCAACTCTTCACAGATTCATACTTTTCAACCAATAAATCCTCTTATTCGTGGCTTCTCGATAGTGTGGCACACATCACTTGTTCAATGATGCTGATATGTTCAAATCCCTTCATGATACATACAAACCAAAAGTAAAAGTGGGAAATTGTGGGGCTGTAGAAGTCAAAGGTAGAGGTACAGTGTCTATCTCATCTATATCAAGTATCAAAATTATTCCTGATGTTTTGTACACACCTAATATGAGTCAAAATTTGTTGAGTGTTGCACAAATTCTTGAAAATAATTATTCTTTGCATTTTAAGAATTGTGAATGTGTTGTTTATGACCCTTCTGAAGTAGAATTATTTTGTGTTAAGATGAGCAAAAGAATGTTTTTAGTTGATTGGGAGAATATAACTGAGCAGGCTTACACTATTACTTCAAAAACATATGCGAACATATGGCACAAAAGGTTTGGTCACTTCAATCTGAGAAGCATCGCAGAGATGAAAAAGAAGGAGCTAGTGGAAAATATGCCTGAATTTCTTTCTAATGCTCAAGTTTGTGAAACCTATCAGGGAAAGCAAACAAAATTTCTATTTCAAGAAAATCATGTATGGAAAGCTAAACCAGACACTTCAGCTCATTGATACGAATGTTTGCGGCGCAATGAAATTAGATTCCTTGTGTGGTAATAAATATTTTCTCCTCTTTATTGATGACGACACCTGAATGTGTTGAGTTTATTTCATTAGACTAAAGAGTGAAGTCTTTGATGTTTTTAAACATAAAGATTTAGTAGAAAATCAACGTAATCTTAGTATTAAAGCTTTAAAGTTGACAATGGAGGAGAATATAGTCTTTCTCCATTTGTGGAGTTTTGTAATAGAACATTTATTGAACGTCAATTGACATTAACATACACTCCACAACAAAATGGTGTGTCTGAAAGGAAAAACAAGACAGTAATGGAGATGGCCAAGTGTCATATGCTTGAAAGAAAGATCCCAAAACAGTTTTGGGAGGAGGCAGTCAATAAGTCAGTATATTTGTTGAACATATTGCCTACTAAAGCCTTACAGGACATCACTTCATATGAATCTTGGTGTGGGAACAAACTATCAGTACACCATCTCGATATCTATGGGTGTATATGTTATTATCAAGTTCCTGAAACAAAGAGGAGTAAGCTGGACCACAAGGCTCATAAGGGCATATTTATGGGCTATAGTTCATCCAAAGGATACAAGATTTTCTGTTTGAAAACAGAAAAACTAATTCTCAGTCAAGAAGTGAAGTTTTATGAAGCAACTACATGGGATTGGAAAAATCAGAAGACCTTTTATTCTAATTTATTTTCAAAAGAGTAGCCTCAACTTGCAGAAGATGAACTAGTGGATGATGTACCAGTGTGGGGAACTCGAACCATAAAAGATGTCTATTAGCGGTGTAATTTGGTTACCTCTAAACCAACAACATATGTTGAAGCACAAGACTATCAGGCATGGAGGAGAGCTATGTAAGATGAACTAGACGTGATCGAGAAGAATGGAGCCTGGTAGCTTGTTGACAGACCTAGAAATCACCAGGTAATTGGTGTAAAATGGATTTTCAAGATAAAAGATAAAACCCAATATTGATGGCTCAATTCGCAAACACAAGGCTAGATCGGGGGTGAAGAGATATGCACAACAATATGGTGTATATTATCAAGAAACATTTTCTTCAGTAGCAAGGTATGATACAATCAAGCTTCTTCTTGCATTTGCATCTCATAGTTCCTGGTAGATTCATCAACTTGATGTCAAATAGGCTTTTTTTAATGGTTTGCTTGCTGAAGAGATCTATGAAGAGCAACCTGATGGTTTCTCAATTCCTGGTAAAGAGGATCAATTTTATATCTTAACGAAGGCCTTGTAAGGCCTAAAAGAAGCTCCAAGGGCATGGTACTAAAGGATGGACAATCATCTCATCCAACTCGGCTTTAGTAGAAGTCAAAGTGAAACTACTTTTTATGTGAAATTCACTTGTGGTGAGTCCTAATTGTCTCAATTTTTGTGGATGACATGTTTGTGACAGGAAGCAAAATTGAATAAATCCAAAGGTTCAAGGATGAAATGGAGAAATCTTTGAAATGACTAACCTTGGAGTAATAAAGTACTTCCTTGGCATGGAAGTGTTGTTGACCAGTGATGGAAATTTCATATGCTAGGAAAAATACATTTCATATATTCAAAGCAGGTTCAAAATACAAGAGTGCAAACTTGTGAGTACTCCAATGTCTACTGGTGTGAAGCTTCGCAAGGATGAGGATTCCAAAAAAATGGATAATAGTATGTATAGAAGCTTAATTTGCAGTCTTCTATATATAACTATAAGTAGACTTGACATTCTATTTGTTGTAAGTTTGCTCTATAGGTTCATGCATTTGCCTAGAGAAACACTTCACAACGGCTAAAAAAGTGTTAAGGTATATTTAAGGAACCAACAAGTTTGGAATTTTTTTTCCCAGCATCTGCAAAGTAACTATGAACCTGGTCGGTTACTCTGATAGTGATTGGGGTGGCGGAGTTGATGATTCCAAAAGCACCTAATGGATATCTTTTCTATTTAGGGACAAGTTTTAGTTGGAGCTCTAAGAAATAAAAAACTACAGCTCAATCAACAACAGAAGTTGAGTACATAGTTGGTGCATCTGTTGTGAATCAAGCTATCTGACTAAGGAAGATGCTGAAGGACATGAGCCATGAATAAACAGAAGCTATCAAGATCACGTGTGACAGTATTCAACAGTTTCGATCTCAAAAAATCAAGTGTTCCATGGTCGAACTAAGCATATCAAGATCAAATTTCATTTTATTAGAGAAGTCCAACAATCTAATGAAGTGGTTTCTATTCATTGTTCATCCAAGATTCAGCTAGCTGACATTTTCACTAAGTCACTGCCAGAGGAAAAGTTTGAAGATCTGAGGCAAAGAATTGGTGTTTGCCACAAAAATGCCAAGGAGGAGTGTTAGACAATTGGCATTTTTTTCTTCCAGCTTATAATTTTTACTGTATTTTACTTATAACAGCTTACTGCTTTCCTATTTTCTAGCAAAAGACTTAGTCAAAGTTAGTTGCTTAAATTTCTGAAGTTAGTTGATTAGTGGGACATTTTCTTATTCAGTTTCTATCCACTTTGTAAGTGGCTGCTAGTTATCTTTTTCTTGTATAAATTCAGATGCTCATGTTAATAATATGCTGAAATTTTTATGAGTTCTTTGTGCTGTAATACTTCAATTCAGTATTAAAAGAGTCTACGTACTAACATTAATATGGAATTTCATTTTTTTAAATTCTTCAAAATCTCTTTTAATTATCGACATATATAATATTCCAACTTCCTTGTTGCTACTGTAGATGTACTCACCCCTACCTATTCTTGGTGGTCTTTTTTCCTTAATTCCAACTAGAGAATCAAAGTTGTGGAGAAGATTATCTTCATTACCTCGCCAAAGCCAATATTTTCAAGGGATGTTTGTCTATTGTGATCTTAATTACAAGGAATCTCGAATTGTAATATTTCACAATAGAAAGAGAGTCAGACAATTTGTACACATTCCAGCAACTTTATTGATTAGCAGAACCAGAGAAATAAAAGTTCCTCTTGAACTTTCAGGAATAACATTTTTTAACCTCTTTCTAGGTTGTAAAAAAAACTGAGAATTCAAAGAAGTATGAGGATGACTATGCCTGCTGATTTTGCTTACTCTGAAATGATCTGTTTTGCTTCTTCAACAACAGACCTTTTTACCAGTCAATCAATCATATGTGTACACCAATCCAAGTTTTCTGCATTCCTCAATGATTTCCCAGTTTATCTAGGTCACCAATAAGAATGTTATGCCATATATCTACTGAAGCAGTTGTTGTTTTTTCTTGAAAAGAACAACGTACTTCAAGTGTTTTTCAGACGTGTGCGACTATAGAGATCTAAGGTGTCCTTATGATTGGGATCCAAGCAGAGGGCTGCTTCACTATCTTGGAGAGCACGAGAGAAATCAGTCATTGACTCATGGAATGCTGCTCGAAGATTAAGCATTTGCAAGTCAGGTTTGAAAGAAATGGCTCTTGTGAGCTCCTCCACAGCCTCAGTCTCCCTCTGGTCATCCATGAGAACTGTTGCATCCAACATTCAAATTCAGTATGAACAAGGCAAAACTCACGGCTGACAAGGCAATAAGAATTGCTAAACTTGCAGCTGACACCTAATCATTCCTGGGAACCAGTACGGAGGAACTTTGATATATCCTCCTAGTTTCATGTCAGTTAGTAAGAATTTAGGGAAATGTAGAACAACAATTTCATCCAAATAGTATCAAGCATATACACAAACATCACATTGTGTTAACCAGCCAATAAATATCCATGCAAGAACAAATTTACTGTACTGAAGAAGAATCTACATCACTGTTTGATTAGACTGAACCAAAAGCTCTCAACCTTACACAAAATTTATCATCATTTACAAGAAAAAAATGCCAACATATTAAATTGACCCAGTAAAAAAGTACTGAAGAGAATTTTGGCTAGTGTTATGTAGGAGATTGTCCTAGTTTCAGAAAATGCAATCTCTTTTTTTAATTGCATAGTGGTCAGTGACTGATTTTATTAATAAAAATGACAAGAATAACAACCAGACTGGCCAAGAGGCTCAAAACAAGTCTGAAAGTAAAAATGCAGTAAAAGAAAGGCGAGGTCCAAAGCATAGACCTAGCCCTAAATATTCTACAAATGGGATTGTCGATCTCAGGAGTTGGACCTACAATTTTTCTAATGGCATTGAGTGAGTTTCAGAAAATGCTATCGGAGGCCTGCATTTTCTTCTCTGGATGATCTTCCAGCTGGGGCCTGATGGTGACTCCGGTATTAAGCTTTGCATCGAGCCTTCACTGTTCAAAAATAAGTTTCCATCTCCTTGTTTCCTTCATTTTTTAGTTGTTTGAACCCATTCCATTATTGTGTCTTCTATAGGAGGTTGAGGTGAGTCCATTTCTGAATGGATCAATAAAAGGGTGTCATCTGGGGTTTGCAGATCACTATGCAGGTGTCCTTCCGCTCTTTCTTTTTATGTTTGCCTTATTTTTCAGCTACTAACCCGGTTTTCCTTCTGTGCCTTATCAGCTGGGATTGGTGGAAGCCATGCTTGCACTCCCCCAGTAAGGTTTTCTGTCACACTCCGACTACAAGAACTAATTTGACACTGCAGTCCTTTGATTTTGGTGAAGTTGCTTTGTTATAGCTACAGTAGAATAGACTTGCTAGGATAGCTGCAGCCGGAATGCCTGTATAGTTATGGCATACTCTCTAAATGTGCTGGTTGTATTCTCTATTCACTCTTTTCATTCCTTTCTTTCTTGTTTGTATGTGTTATAGCTGTTTATTTTGCGAGTTCTTATCCTGATTGAAGGTAATTGTGCTTTGTCTGTGTTCAAGATCTTCCTACCTATGGTTGATAGATCTTGAAAAGTGTGGTAATGTTGTATTCCTTGTTGATTGATGGTTGTGTTAGCTAGGAAATCTGCCAATTGGTTTCCTTCTCTAAACCTGTGTGATTCGTGCACTTAGAGTGGCCATGATTTCTTTTACTTCCTCCACCTGTTCTGCAATTCCCAAAGTTACTCTCCACGCGTCCTGTAGTATGCTCTTTAAACTGAGAGAGTCAGTTTCAAGGAGAACATTCTACACCATGTGTAGAGCAATACCTTATGGCCTCTAAGCTAGCCATAATCACTGCTTCAGTATTCGTTGCAATCCCAATGTCCTCAGCTTGAGCATATATCAGATCACCCATATTGTTCCTTAGAGAGAAACCATAGGAGCTTGACCTGGATTGCCTTTGCTAGCCTCATCAGTGTTGCACTTAACTTTATACCCTTCTGGTATCTTCCAACTAACCAGCATGTAGTGCAACTTAGGTTTGTAACTACTTAGGTAGTCCAGTATCCTTGGCCATTCCATTGGCACCCCTGCCAACCAAAGGGTAGTTGACTCTGATTAGTTTATGGATGGTATCTTGAACTTGGTGTATTGGTGTACCATTCTACTGTATGTAGAATTTCCTCCATGCCTGATTGTTCTCTTCCATAACTTCCACATGATGATTGTTGGGACAGCCTTGAAAATTGCCTGCAATTTGGGAGCAGCATGCAGTTTCCACCACTTAATTGTGAGTTGTTGCAGGTAAAACCCTTCTGTAAATATACCTGCACTAGAAGCAAACTACTTCCAAAGCCTAGTGACTACGGGAGCTTTTGGAAATAGGTGGATTATTGTTTCCTGCTCATACCGACATCTAGATGCAATACAAATGTTCATCCTCTTTAGGTTGTCATCAGAAGCTATTTTTCTCCTCCGTACCCTCCAAAGGAAGAAATTAATTTTGAATGGCAAGCCCTTTGCCTATATGAACTCATAATCCATCCTCGCTTGCTATTTATGCCTCAACAAATCCCAGGCATATTTCATTGTGAAAGTCCCTTTTGTGTTCTCTATCCACCAGGCCTTGAGTTGACAGGGTTGAACTGATGCTCTCTATGATGTGGTCTGTCATTTCCACTGAGATGTTATCTAGCAGCTTCTGCCTATTCAACTCTACATTAGAGAATAGACTCTACCTCAATTTCTTCCTACCCAGCATTCTCCTCTTCCACAAAGTATAGTGCCCCTTGTTTGGTCCAGTTATCAAACCAGAAACTGGGTGTACCTGATTTCACTTGCCACCAAATATTATGATCAACCTCATCCCTGACAAGGATCATCTTTCTCCACACATGAGAGGCACATGTTCCTTTAGCAATGGTTGGGATGTAGTTTGTAGCAGTATTTGTTCGATAATAGTTTTGTAGCATGTGCTTTGCACGTGTACACTGTAAAAGTGTGTGATTTCGGGAAAAAATAACATTTATTATTATTTAGTTATAATACGTTTGAGTTATAAAACAAAATTAGTTAAAGGAGAAAGTCTTGTTACAATATCTGACTTTACTTCCAATTACAAAAATAATCTGAATATCTTTTTTCTTTCTTGGGATCATCATAATTAGAACTATGGAAGATATACATTGGCATGAATATTCATTTATGATAGCTTGGCTGGAAACAAATTGTACTCTTATAGAAACATTTCACATGTAATTTGATTGTTATCCATATAATTATATAAAACTTGCTAAAATAAGTGGATAGCTTTCTTGCTTCTTGCTCCCCTTGAAAGTCTATGATTACAAAAACTCTAGTTGATCACTTCTGAAAAATACAAGCTTATGCATTCGCCTAGAATCTCAAATTCTTTGTTGGAGATGCATCAATACCAATTGAAAATCTTAAATTATTTTTTTTTTTTAAAAAAAAAGAGGAAACTCAATGAAATATCATGACATAGTCTTCACGCCTTTGTCCTATTAGAAAAAAAGTAAATAGTCGCATTCCAATAACAATTTCAGAATCTTACCGATAATTTCTCCTGATTACTTTCTTACTCTATTTCTATATCATATCATATCATATATCATATATATATATATAAAAGAGAACCCAAGTCCGCCTACGTAGCGCCACCACAAACAAGGATTCCCTTTTAATTTATTTATTTCCAAAATTAGTCTTCCTCTTTCATGAAAAGTTGTGACTTTTATTAAAAGTTGTGACTTTTATGAAAAGTTGTTACTTTTATGAAAAGTTGTTACTTTTATGAAGAGTTGTTTTATGAAAGGTTGTAACATTTATGAAAGGTTGTGACATTTTTGAAGAGTTGTGACCTTTCCGGTAAGGCACAATAAGCATTTGTTCACACTACCCTTTGTTGTCTATAAATAGAGGGGTTTCCTCTCATTTTCCTTTCTGTTTCATTCTATTGTTACAAATCCTGATATGTTTTTTACAGTCATTAATTTATGCTTATGATATTAATTGTTGTTTTTGAGTACATGTTTTGAACTTTGTTGTTTATGTTTCTGTAAAGTTATTGTTATAAGTATTTGTTAGTTTAGAATCTATGTAAATCCAACTAGTGCATATTCACAAATAACTTTTTACAGAATACATTTATGTACAACATTCTCCAAAGAAAACTTTTCTTCTCCAACAGATCAAGCCTTAAAATTTATATGATTTTTTGATGTTGTCATAATAATGTTAATATTAACCGAAGTAAAATAAAATAGAAAGTCAAATGATAGAATTAAAACTAGCAATTAATTACAATTGTACGATACACAATGATGACTATTTTCTCGCACCAAAGTACTTTTTTGAACTTTTGTCCCATTATCCCTTATTTCTCTTTCACCCTTTTCAAGGATCCTTAATGTTTTGTTTGTGCACAACTTCAATTCCAAAACACTATCATAACTATATTACATATGAAATTTGGATTTTGGAAAATTGCATTTCAATTTTAAAACACATAATGACCACATATTACTTATTGGTATATCATATGATTATGGAACCTTTGCTCTTGATAAACACATTAGTTATATTTATATATATATTTTAAAAAAATATTTAATATTTTGAAAGTAATTGATAGTGTTATATTAACGAAATTTGCAAAGAAGAAAATTGAGAAAAATATTTATTTGACTCTCTAATTAAAGACACTATGTAACCATACATATAGATGATAAAAATAAACTAACCATTGTAAAATTTCAAAAGCAAATTAATGAATCTGTATAATGAAATTATGTAAACTAGGAGAAAATAGTGTTAGGATTTGTAATTTTGCCTTTTCTTTTAATAAAACAAATGGTAAACCACAATAGAATAACCTCTATACTTTTAAAAATAGATTTATATAAAAATATTATAACATCAAAATACAAGAAATGTTCTATTCTAATAAATTTTAAAGAGGAATGTTCTAACCGCACGGAGCGCGGGTCCATTTACTAGTAGTATACATATAATCTTTTAATTGTAAGGCAATTGAAAGAACTAACACATGTAACCGTAGCCTTTAATACTTCATAATTTAGTTAATTGCACGGAAATTGAAGGGTTTAATATATGTAACAATAGTCTTTTAATTTACCTTTTAACTTGGATTACCAAATTTTCTTGGTCATTGTATTAATTGTATGGTTTTTAAAGAGTAGTATGATAACGACATGTAATGAAGAGACTCAACCACAATTATTATAGTGATTATTATAATGATTAATTCAATTTATAATTTTATATCTAATAAAAATGGTATCATATATTATAATGTGTATGCAATTCAAACTTTTAACTTTAGGGCTTCCTATTTATAATTTATAAAATATATAAGTATGATGATATAGATTATAATAATAGTAAAATAGTAATAATGTTGTATTATTATTATATGATCAACTTTTCATTAAACACCTTCCCACCATTAGTATTTAGTATAATATAATATGATTGTATTAACTATTCAATTAATTAGATACGTTATATTGTAGGGGTAAAATGGTAATTTAACTTTACCTTCTAAAGCTTTCTACTTTTAGTATAATATGATATGATGTAAGTGCTCCATAGTGGGAAGGTGGATGTTCTAAAATTCAACCATAGTTTAGCAAAAAAGGGCCTTAGATACATCTACTAAGGATTGGAAACCCAACCCTCCTTGTAAGCATAATTGTTGGGTTTTTTAAAAGATGTGGCAGCAAAAAGTATTGATTGAAATATCTCTCAATATTTTTATTAAGAATAATAGGGCTTTAAATAGCCAATTTGAAAACACAGTCTGCAGAAAATCTATATTACAAAAATTCAAAAAGGCTAAATAATTTCAACAACTAAAACATAACAGAAATTTAAAATTCAAATTCATCTTAAATCTAGGTAACTTATTATGCTAAAAAAATTACTGCGGTAACTAAAAGCGAATTCAACATTCCTCTTTTGCTTTAGTTACCGCAATATAAAAAAAGATGTTCCTCCTTAATTTGGTGCTGAATTCTTTTAATTATTTTGAACTTGCACAATCTTTTATATTGATTTTCTCTTCTTCTTTCTTTTTCTACTTTTGAATTTGCGCATAAAAAAAATAATTCAATAATCTTGTCTTGTTTGAAAGCTCTTTTGAAAGTATTTTAATCTAGAAAATTATAAGATTTGCAAGGAGTTGTTGCAAGAAATTTTCTTCCAACACAACATTCCAAAACACATAGGTTTCAAAATATGATTTCATTCTCACCGACCAAATGTGATAGTTTTCGTCAATGAAAATATGTGGGGCATTGAAAGAGAGACTATTGATTGCCATTTTTTAAAATAGGCTCAAAGGTTTGTTGAAGCAGCTAGATAACATTTCAGTGGAAATAGCTCTTATGCAATAGCTCACAAACCACACAGGAGAGGTACCCTGCACTAGGCAAGACCGGTGCGATGAGATCAGCCCAGGTAGCACTACCATCATCCTCTCATGTAGCATTCTGGAGATAATCTTGTTGGCAACCTGCACTAGGCAAGACCGGTGCGATGAGATCAGCCCAGGTAGCACTACCATCATCCTCTCATGTAGCATTCTGGAGATAATCTTGTTGGCAAAAGTACTTAGACTAATTGGCCTAAGGTTAGTGGGTTACTAACCTTTTCCTTCTTGAAAATAAGAACTAGATTGGTGTCAGTGATATCCCAGGGACTTTATTTGAGTTCCTCACATCCACACATTCATTGGCAATAAGAATGGCATCTATGATCTGCCTATCCTTAATGAAAGTTATTTGATGTTTATCCACCAACTTAGACATCACTTTCTTAAGCCTTTCTGTTAGGATCTTGGATATGATTTATAGACACTGTCAATCAGACTAATGGGCCTAAAATCCTTCAATTCCGAAGTGTACATCTTTTTTATTTTGAGACAGACTTTCCTCATTAGCGGGTTTTGTGTACCCATTGTTTACAATTTCCTAAACATCTTACGAGAAATAATGACTTTCATTCGTAGACACAATTTTTCATAATTTTCTTTTGTGAGACGGGGTACTGAAAAGACAATGGACTATTATTTGTCATGACTCTGCTACCACATTGTTGAAAATAATAATGCCACCCAGGAATTATGTCCATGCTAAATAGCAAAAACAAGAAAGTAACAACTACAACAAATCTTTTAACGGGGTAAAATATATATCTAAACAAAGTATAATTATAATAACACTTTTACAACTTGGCAGTGTAAACAGATTACTACACCTTAAAAGGAAAAAACACACAACTCACAATGTTTCTTCCACTCTATTTTCTCACAGACTAAAAAGAACTTGTGGATTACTCTATCTCCTCTTTATAGCTCTCTTAAGTTTTTTTTTTGGGTGTACTTCAACTGAAAGACCAATAATCCTATTAATAGCAAGAGGAGCTGTTGTTTTACCAATCAGAATGAATTAATTCTGACGCACACAACTTGCTACATTGCAATTTGCAATGCAAATTGCTCAATTTACTCTTCTGACAGAAATGGTAGGCGCATGCTTTCATACTCCGATCATTTTTATTCCTTATCTTTGTCCTTCTGTTTTTACTTGATTTTATTTCAATCTATTTAATTATTGGGCCCCACACAAACTGCAGTTTAGAAGGAATTCAAATAATTTAGAAAGGGAAGATTTGAACTTTTTGATGCAGAAACTGGAAATTGTGGTATTAGAGGAAAATGTGAAAGACTATACTTTAGATTGGCAGCAAGGATAGGAGATTTACTGTTAAACTATGCAATTAGGTGAAGCTGAGACATGGAAAAGATCACTGACCATGGAAAATGTGTCAGAAGACCATATTTAAATTATAAGTCATAATAATCGCAATCCTAGAAGAAGAAAAGAGACGGTATTCTCCTATATAAAGGCTCTTTCAAGTGATTCTATTTCAATTTTTGGTTGAACTTTTTGCTTGGCAGTTCGGACATGTAGGGATGGCAATGGGGTGGGGTGGGGGTGGGGGCATAAATCCACCGCCATCCAGCATAATTTGCTTCTCCTCCGTGATAGGATTAGGGATAGTTTTTAGTTATTGAATTCATTTCCTATTTTTATGTGTATAGCAGAAGCAGAATACAATATTATTTATCTATTTCAATTAGCAGAACACAGTACTATTCATTTCTCCTTACAGAAATGAGTAGTTAAATAAACTTTTTGTTAATCTGAAATAGCAGAATACAATTTCATTCCTAACATTGTAGTTAGTATTTCGCAAGTTTTTAGAAATACTATTTTTTTTAAAACTTTTGTTTTGTTTGACCCCACATAGACCCGCAACCTGCAACCCGCCACCCATTAATTTTATAAAAATACATTTTAACCCGCCCCGTCCCCGCCCCCGCCCCCGCATATCCTTAAACCCGCTCCGCACCGCAAAGCCCAAAACCCGCCCTGCCCCATTACCATCCCTACGGACATGTCATTCATCCTTTAACAACACTAATAATCCTTCCAAAAACTGAGTTGCATTTTCAATAAGAAGATTCAACCGTTCAGGCCCAGTCCCACAAGCAACAAATATTGCTTCCTATTTGTGAACCTTCTTTAGGTTACACCAGGAAACTTTAACACAATTAGTAATAGAAACTAAGAAAATATTCCCCTCAAATATAATCACAGTGGAGCTTCACTTTAAATTCATATAACAAGTTTTATTCATCATCCTACAGTCAGTTTGTTAGTCAGAATTTTAGCAATCTCTTCCTGAACAAAGAAGTTAGTAACAAGCAAGGGTGGCAAAGCTATTGAAAGTAATAATATACCTGCAGCCCTGTATCTATAAGGGTAAGTCCTTAAAGGATCCAATACTGAGGCCATGCTGAGATCACTATTTGCCATGTCACGATCACAATACTCTGACCGTTTTTCATAAGCTGATGCCTTGTTCTGAGCCTTGTCTATCAGCTTAGTCATTTCCTCATAAGCAGACTTCCGATCACTTTTTAGATGATATACACGAGCTAACCCTTGATGAGCTCTTGTATGTTTTATCTCGAGGGCCCTGACATAGCAGTCTGCAGCCAGGTCCAGCTTATTGCAATCCACGTAAATACTCCCTAGATTATTTAATGCCTGCCAAGACAACATAACAAGAATAAATTCATCTACAGAAACACCAAGAGAACTAGTTTGGAGAAATGACCCACTTGTCCCTTGCGAAGACCATCTGAAGGACATTTAAGTGCTTCCTCCAACAGTTGGATGACATAAGATGAAGATTCAGAATCCAGAGTTGTATCAGCTAGAGCATACGCTTTAAGGAAAAAGGCTTCGAATGACCTTTGGAGAGAAATGGATTCCTCAGCCTTGGCAAGTGCTTCTTCACGATGTCCAGTGTCATATAAAATCCATCCTTCGTACACAAGCCTTTCATATGTGGAGGTGGAATGATTCCGGGCCAGGCGCAAACTGCGCATTGCAGCTTTTTGACAATTTAACCTGCATGTAAAGTGTGTTAGGTAAACATAATTAATAGGATGTGCTTCTATCAAATGATTATGAAAAACAACAACATGGAATGTTACCCATGATCAGGCTTTTCTGTCTATGAATGACCGATATTGCCAGTTTTTTGCCAAAATCTATTTATATGTTATTCACATTTGTCGATTCAATTCAAATAAAATAGTTACAATAAAGTTGCTTCGTAAGCTATCAATTTCAACTTACACTACACGATCTCATAACTTAAAACCCGGGCTTGATGTGCTATAATCAATAGTCATGCTGTTTAAGCATAACATACCATATGAGACAACAAGATTATGGTCAATAGATCGCCACAAAAAGTCTATCTCTCATCACATTGATCAGTCTTTCCCTTTTTTTCGTTTTTGCTTGTATTCCCCCAAAAATGAAGGAAACAGATGTCAGGATCTAAAGAAGGTAGGAATTGTGCGTACAGCTTAAACTTGCAGCAAAAATCAAAAGATAATGTCTCAAGAAACTACCGTAATAGGAGCAGAGATTGTCTGAATCGCAGAATGCTCCTCCCAGGATCATTTATGAGCATCTGGTGTATAACAGCCAGTGAACCAATATCATCAACAGATGACCATCGATCGTAGAGTTGCATCCAGCAATCTGCAGGGCTCCACGGCTGGACGTGCAGACTGAGAAGCTCAACCAGGTGGTCAGCCCTCATTTTCCCACGAAACATCATATAGTTTGGCTCTAGAGTCAACAATGCTCGGATATCTCTTATAGCAGATTGATAATTCTCAAGTGCAATAAAACACCAAGTCCGCAGTTCAAGGCAGTCTGGAGAGACCTTAAAACCAACAATTCGATTTATCTCCACAATAGCAGCCTCAATCTGGTTCTCTTCTACCATCACAATGGCTCTGTATTTGTATGGAAAAGAAAGGGCGGGATCCAATCTGGTGGCATCATTAACATCCAAAATCTTTTGTTTGCCTAAGCTGTACAAAGACCTCTCTTGGTACATCCACCCCGTAGGTGTATACTCCGAAATAATACCATTAATTAGCTCAAAAGCCAAAAACCGCTGCCCTTGCTTGAATTTAGTCCGTGCAATACCTACTACTGAATAAACATGGCCAGCCTCAATTGCCATCTCAAAATAATGTTGAGCTTCTTTGTAATCCTTCCTTTCAAGCAACACACATCCAAGTTGATGCATAGCTAGTGCCTTTTGCCATCTTTCACTCGCACACTCCTTCAATCTCTCCAACAACATAACTGTAACTTTGGACATCATGTTATCTTCTATTGCTACCTGGCTAAGGAAATAATATAACAGGAAAGAAGCTTGCCCAACTGTGGCAAGTCTCTCCCTAGCCTCAGAGCTACAAAATGTGTTGAGAACTTTTGGATTATACAAATAACCTGGAAGCTCTCTTAGCATTAGCTGCAAGCAGGACGCCACAAGCAGAGGTGCTCTCTCATCCAGAGCATAATCAATTAGAATCAATGCCTCATCGATATCAGAAACCAAAGACGCCAAGTAACAATCAGAAGCAGACTTCAGTTCCTCACAACAGAATCTGTTTGCAAATGAAAGAAGCTCCAGAAGTATGTTGGGTGGGTAGGAATCAAATCTTCTAGTCCTACTAAAGGAATCTACAGCTCTCATTCCATCCAAAGATATGCCAATGTGTGTAAAATCAATTTTTTCCTTATCAGACTCAATGAAATCACCATACAACATTGATGTTAATGGACCAGACAGAGCTGCAATTCTACCTCGAATACAGTTGACTTCCTGATTGTCTATGCAGAAGTGAACTATCCCCTCATCCTTTTCTGAGGTGAGGAAATTATTCCTATCTGAGATCTCATTAGGTGGCCCATGAGATTGGCAATGATCAAAAACTGATTTGGGATCATACCCATGTAGCAAAGCAGTTTTGGGGCATTCAAGAACTCTTCCAATACAATCGAAAGCTGATGATCCTACCAATTCATCCTCTCTCCTCTCAAACCTCAACCAAGCTGACAAAACCACCTTGGAATGGACATCAACAGCATGTTGACGAGCCGATTGAAGACACCTACGTAGCAACTTTGGATCACCAAGGGTGTACAAGAGAGCATACTGCTCTAAATGAAGCAAAGATTTATTAAAATCTTGTGACATCTGAAGTTTGCGGTAAAGGTCAGCTAAAGATTCAACGAAATCAACAGATTTGAGAGAAAGCTCAAGTGGGGGCTCAAAAGACTGTGCTTTTGGAAGGCCATAGGGAAGAAAAGATGTAGTAGAAGGAGATTCAGCCAAAATGGAGTTGATTGTAGGGTATTGGAGCTTGGAAGTTGGGGAAATAGGAAAAGGGTTAGTGTTGTAAGCATGGACTTGAGTAGTCTTACAACGATCTTTGAGTTTGAAACCACGCATAGTGTGAGAGAATTGAAGGATGAGACTCACAAATCTTGATTTCCAAATATTTCCAGATTCCTCTTTTCCTTCACTATCATTCTCTGTACAAGTAGACATGAATCTTGATTCTTCCTTCACCTTTTGCCCTTCAATATCATTCTTCAACACTTTTTCAATTGATTCTTCAGCTTCAACTGTGTGGCCTCATCTGTTAAAACATTTTCGTCTGACTTGTGAACATGAAAACATGAGTTTTGTGGAGGATGTCTTTTTTTCCAATGCCAGCTTGTCGCATTACTATATGTGTCATAACATTTACTCTTCCTAATTTTTTACAAATGGAGTACTAATCATCTATATGTATATATAGATTATAAGATTATATATATTCATAACTCTCAAAGTTTAAACTGTAAAAATTACATTATCATTTGTTAACACGGATCGTCCAGCTTTACTCAAGGTGTCTTTACAAGTATAAACAATCCTGGCAAGATTATTGAAAGCTTCTACTATTCGGATCCGCCCTAACGCCCTCCTGGCTAACGGATAATCCAACGGACTTATTCGACAGTCTTTCAATAATCTGTCTGGATTATTTTAAATTAACATTAGTATAACTATCCAATATGTTTTAACAATAGACATAATCGCCATTTCTTATAGTAACTTAGTATGTTATAGTTCAACACAAATAACCTAGCCTATCATTTAGGCTGGGCACATATGTAAAAATACTAAAAATTAAATCAGTACATATAGTAGGACTCTTCAAGATTTTTGAAGTATACATCAAACTGAAGGATTTTATTATTAAACGAACTGCAAGATTTACAAAAGGAAGTAGTAAAAGGCTAGAGAGAGAGAGAGGGGGTTCCGAGACCTGCCTCACTAAAGAAAATCTCGCCTCCTTATATAGAGGTCGAAAAATCTAAAATGATAAGATAAGATGGCCTACACAACTTACAATGGTCAATAAGAAAAAGATAAGACCGACAAACAAACGTGGTCTTTCCACTAAAAATGTGGCCGACATATTATCATGACCCTAATTCAACTTTATTAAAGTTTTTTGTTTTATTACCCCAATTATTTTGTTTGTGGGGCCTTCTTCATTTTACACCTTTCCTTTTTCTTTGTCTTTGCAGGCGGTGTTGCTGGAAGATTCTTCCACTTGGTTTTGAAGTCGTTGGAGAAGAGTATCGATATCAATCTCTTCGTTGCTATTAGCACTTTGTGCTTCTACTGCCATGCATAATTCTTCATCATCATTGTGTGGCTAGCTGATGTCATGGATACATCATCCCTTACATCTATGTCGAGATTTCTATTAAATCTCTTTTTACTTCCTCCATGTATAAAGCTATTTCTTCTGATTTGGATATTAATCATTTCTTCATCTGAAGCTTTCTTGCAATCTTCTTGAATGGACTGAGATCATCCATCTGTGATTTTGATTTCTCTGTGCTTTGATATTTATTTACCGCTACATTGATTGAATCTATTATTTCTTACCCATGAATTTTTCCTTCGGGATCCTTTTGAATTAATTTATTCCAAAACTTTGTATAAAAAGTTCTTTGCAAACATGGGAATCCTTCAGGGTTACTATTAACCTCTATAGACCATTTCATGATCAAGGGATTGAGAATTCTATAAAAAAGTACATTAAAGACATTCCCTCAAAAAATATATTATCTTTTTCTAAACTTATGAGTTTAGGGGAGATATCAACCCATTCAGAATATAATCCTTTGTAAGGCTCTGGTAATATTTTTAGCGAGGGACCATATAAAGTCCACCATTGACAAAACCAATTTGGAATAGGTTGGTTAAAAACATGCGAGCATATTTTTATAAACCAAGAATGCTTTTTATTAGCATTTTCATATAATAAAGCTTTATTAAAGCTATCTATGTAGTCCCAGTAATTGTATTTTACTGTCACTTTCTGCTTTGGATGGATATAATCCCTTTCTTTTAATGGGCTCATTCCCCATTCTTCTGGAGCCATAACTCTTTTTATTATGATTTTTGAAAAGTTATAAACTTTTTTAGTATTGGCCGGGTAGAAATGTTGGAATTCACCAGACACTATTGCTGAGAGTATCATCTCATAATGCATCTTGTACTTATCAGCAGGTGTGGTACAATAACTAAATCAAGATATTTATGCATTATTTGCCATGGGTCATCTCTCCATCGCAAATCACTTTGTTCAAGAAGAAGTATAACTTCTTTTTTATCATTTTGATCAAATATTTCTATGTTCTCTTCATCTGTGAGAACTGTGGAATATGACTGAGGAATATTATGCTTTCCTTGTTTGGATTGCATAAAATTCAAAAATTTCTTGTACATTGGATGGTCTGTATTAAGATCATTTGTAGAAGCAATATTTGTTGCTATCCACCTTTGATTTTCAAGTTGAGCGAGGATATTACCTCTTCCAGTTCCTGCTTTCCCTCTTCCCTTCCTTGAGGGTGGGGGCCATGAAGGTCTCATCCTGTCATTAAGATGAAAGATTAGTTTAAGTATTCCCTTGTAAGAAAATCAGGCAAACTATTATCTGAACCCTTTTTATAATGAATATCAAAATCAAATGGGGCTAATAAAGCCTGCCATCTAGCAAATATTTGTTTTGAAACATCATGTTTACAGTCTTTATTAAACATGAATTTAGCAGCTTGGCAATCTGTTTTTATTAAGAATTTTTTATTATATAAGTCTCCCTGAAATTTTAAAACACTCTTCACAATAGCCAAAATTTCTTTTGCTATAATGGCATAGTTTTTCTGACTGCTATTCCATTTGCCAGAATAAAATTGAACAATGTAATCCTGTTTATTGTCAGGACAATATTGTGTTAAAACACCACCATACCCAATATCTGAAGCATCAGTCTCCATTGTCTTCCGCCAATTTGCATTAGCTAATGTAAGACAAGGAAGGTTCTTAACCTTAGACTTAATTCGGTGAATTGCTTCAGTATGACTATTATTCCAAGCCGGAGATTCTTTTTCAATCTATCATATAAGATGGTTGTATCTTTGGCTAGATCCTTTATAAAAGGGGCAACATAGTTGAGGCTTCCAAGAAATCTTTGCAACTGAGTCTTCTCAGCCAATATATTAGGAAATTTAGAAGCAAATTCAATACTTCTGTTTATAGGACTAATTTTTCCCTTTTCAATATAATGACCCAAAAATCTAACATTTGTTTGAAACAATGTCATTTTTGGACTAGAAATAACTAATCCGTTTTGAATAATGATTTTTTAAAAATAAATCTAAATGTTTAAAATGTGTTTCCATAGTTTTGGAAAATACCAATATATTATCTATGTAAACAATTATAAAATTGCTATAAGGTATGAAAATATTATTCATAATTTTTTAAAATTCTGAGGGAGCGTTTTTCAAGCCAAAGGCATAACGTTCCATTCGAATTGTCTCATAGGAACATTAAAAGCAGTTTTATACCTGTCTGATTCAGTAATCTGAATCTGCCAATAACCTGATTTTAAATCAAATTTAGAAAAAATGATTGCATCATAAACTCTATCAAGCAGATCCTTTTTATTAGGGATAGGATATTTTTAAATCAATTTCAGAGTTTTATTAAGGGGTTTATAATTAATAACCAGCCTGGGGGCACCTCTTTTCTGTTCAGCATGTTTATTAACATAAAAGGCTATACAAGACCAAGGTGACTTAGAATACCTTATTAAGCCTTTTTGAAGTAAAGAATCAATTTCCTTTTTGCATAATTCTAAATATTCAGAATTCATTTGGCAAGGTCTAGCTTTAGTAGGAATATTACTATTATTAAAACTGTCCTCATAAGGAAGGCTGACCACATGCTTTTTTCTATTCCACAATTCATTTGTGTGATCTCCACATATTTGAAGAGAGAATTGGTTTTTTAGAAAAGAAATTTCTTCTTGTAATTTTGAATTGTGTAATATGATATCAACTTCAATGCTGTTGATTTCTTATTTTATAAAATTAACTTGTTGATTTTTTGAAATCAGTTTAGAAGATAGCTCATTAATCATTTTAGTAAAGGGTTTAGTTATGAACTCAAGTGTAAAGGATTTTCCTTTTCAGGTTCCCACAATTTTCTTATTATCCCAATAAGTTAGGGGGAATATATCATTTATAAAAGAAACTCCTAAAATAATTGGTTAGTAATATCTTTTACTAAAACAAAACTTTGAGGGATACAATTTTTTCCTTTACAAATAAAAGCCTTGGGTAATTTATATTCTATACCCATTTTGATGTCATTAGCAGATCTTAGACTGTGAGTAGTTTTATGAAAATATCTAAAAGGGATTAATCCTTCTTGTATGCAATTTAAATCAGCAGCACTATCAATTAAGGTTGTAAACTCTTTTTTTTATAATTGTAGTCAATAAGAAGAATGATTTTTGTATAAAATTTTTGAGAAGTAATTGCTTTTAAATTTTGTAAAAAATCTTCCTTATCATTTTCTTTAAACTTCAGCGTTTTTAGAAATCTACCACCTTCGTCTTCATATGAAGATTCTGAGCTATTATCAAGCCATTTTTTACTTTCAATATTATTAAGTCTGTTTTCAATAGCAACATTCTTCTTATTTAGGATCTGAATATCACTTTTGAGATTATTAATCTCTTCCTTTAGATCATGTATAGTAGTAGGAGTGCTTATTAACTTTCTTTTCTCATGAAGAAGTTTTTTTACTTCAGACATTGTATATGAACCTTCCTTTGCGAGGATATTATCCTCATTAATATGACTTCCAGAGGTAGTAGCTCCACCAATTCTATCAATAATCTGAGCTCTTATCTCAGGATCTTTGACAATTTGAAGAAGTCAATGATTTTTTCATTATCAATGACATTAATACTTAATTCTTTAAACTGGGAATAGATCTTATACAGATCATCCTCTTCCTTGTTATCACAACTTTGTCCTTGCTGACATGGCAAATACTCACTATCAGATGGCATGCAATCTTCTTGATATAGAGCTTTTAGATCTTCATTGCTGGAGGATTCTCCATAACCGCTATACCCTGCATCTGTTTCTTCAGATTCAGAGTTTAAAAGGATCTTACATAAGGAATCCTTAATATTTTCATCTATGTCAAGATTTTTTATTTTTTCCTTGACTTTGCAATCCCTAGCATAATGGTCAAATCTACCACATTTGTGGCAAGTATCTGATTTGCCAAATTTTTGTCGAGATTTATTGAATCTCCTTTTCTCTTTATAAGATTCAGCTCTTATTTCTTTCTTTTCTATTCTTCTTTTCTTCCATGTCTTATAATTCTTTTTGGAAGATTTGTTCTTAGAAGAATGCTTCCTATCTTTGGAAGATGCTTTAGGAATATCTAAAGTGAATTGTTCACGGAATTATCCTAATTGTTGTCTTTCATTAAGACGATGCCTTTTAACTTGTTGATTCAACTTGATTTCATTGCATAAAGATAATCCTTCTTGTACACAGGCACTTATGAGTTTTCCATAAGTATAATTGTCATAGTTAATGCTATGACTGTCTCCTCTAAGAGTCTTCCTAACTCTTTCAGCAAAGAGGGTTGGTAATCCATCTATAAACTTGGATTTCTAATGAGAGCTATTACACTCTGGCAACTCCATAACTCTGCTTAGAAAAATATCTTTATAAAATCTGAAAGATGTGAGGGGTTTACACCTAAGATTTTGGAGCATAGTTCTTATGGTCTCGCTATTATCAGACCATCTTCCTGAGAAATATTCTATGATATTAAGAACAAGGGTATACACAACATTCTGAGTAATATTATGTTCTCCTTCTTGCTTCACAGCTTGAAGAATCTTATCCCTTTTCTCAGGATTTAAATAATTATCCCACCAGCCTTTTAGTTGGCCAGTAATCCTGCAGTTATCATATCATCAATAGTTTTACCACTATTCTTATTTGCCTTACACATAGTGTTGTACATAAGCATTTTATGTACCGTTGTATAAATTTGTCTATCTGTATAACCATCTATGTTCCATTCATAGATTTCCTTTCCATTATAACTATTAGTTATAATCTGTTCATGTTCTTCTAAGATCCTGAGGAGTAGGTCTAGGATAATAGTACATCCTTTAGATCGGCTTTCTAGCATATTTTTCTAAGATTTTATTAATCTTATCAGAAATCTTTTCTTTATAATCTCCTTCTCCTCCTGAAAAATCATCAACACTTAAAGGCTTCATATTTAAACCTTTGAATTTTATTTCCAAGAGACTTTCAAGGTTCGAAAGGTTTTTTAACTTAAAATCTTCAATTTCTGGGGGAAGTTGGACGCTAGTATTAGCTACCTTCTCTTTTCCTTTAGTATTGGAATTGACCTTAGAAAGTAATTTATCAATTCTATTATGAATAGAAGTAATCTGCTCTCCTAAGATGCTCATATAAATGTTAGCATAATTTTGTTGTTTGATCATAATATTAATATGCTGAGCAGTAATTAAAGTAGTATTATCTTCAAATAATTTTGCCAAAGCATTAAAATAGAAAATTTTGTCATCTTTTTCAATTTGAAAGGATTGTAAGGGGGGAAAAACAAATTTAGTAATTTCTCCAGTACCTAGTGTAAAATCTCTTTCTATCATAGACATATAATTATGAACATGTTTGGTCATAAACCATGAAACAAAAGCAATCAATACATTTTTCTTTGATTCAATAAGATCTTTATAAAATTCTTCTTGAAAACAAATTTGTTCTTCTTTATTAAAATTCTTAAAGAACCATTTTCTGAAAGGTTTCCATCTTGATTTCAAGAATTCTTTAGAAATTTTTTCTCTTGCCGGTGATCCCGGACTAAAATCAATTTGTTTGTCAGTCATCATAAAATAATTTTTATGTAGAGAGTCCATCTGGAAAATTAATTTCAGACTCAGTTATATCTAAGTCAGAACTGGGCCTGGGCATAGGCCTAGCAATAATATCTCTATCAATCTTAATATTGTCACATATGTAATTTTCTCTAATCTGAGAAGTAGATGCTCTTGAGGCAACCTGTACAATATAATCAACAGGAGAGATTTATGAAGAATTAGATCTAGACAGCTTAGAGGTCATGCTATGATTATCAATTCTATTAAGCATAGCCATAGGATCAGATAATTTAATTTTAACAGTTCCATCACTCAACTGTTCAACTTCTGAAACCTCGTTATTAATATTGTTTTTTAGTTGGGCTGCACCTTCAATGATCCAATCTTGTGGGAAATCAATCTCGTCCCACTGGATAGGTCTTCTGGTAACAACCTTTGATTTACCAAAATTAGTTTTCATAAGAATAGTTTCATTTTTAAAATCAATCATTCTACACATTGGATTCAAAGTATGTAGGAGTTTATAATAAATTTTGTAGCATATGCAAACAACTTCAGTTCCAGGCATATAATCATAACCATGAAGTTTGACATTAAGCATTAGAGAACTTAATGAATTCTCATCCAGTAAAGAGATCTGTAAGTTAGGATAAGCATTAAAATAAACTGGTCCATAAGCCAAACTAGTTTGTATTGTCCCTATTAGGAATTTCTTTCAATTTTGGTTTCTACCTTTTCTCAAAGCTGCTATAAAGATTTTTGGTAGACCTCTTAAGGTAAGGGGCTTAAATGCCACCTGGACCAAACCAATATGCATGAATTTGTAAATTTCCCTATAAGGGGCCAGATCATTTTAAGATAATAATCTAAAAGTTTGATGATCACTGTCAATAGTGAAAGACCATATTTATTTGTCGGTCTTATCTTTTTTCTTATTGGCCATTGTAGGTTGTGTAGGCCATCTGATCTTATCATTTTCCGACCTCTATATAAGGAGGCGAAATTTTCTCTAGTGAGGCAGGTCTCGGAACCCCCTCTCTCTCTCTAGCCTTTTACTACTTCCTTTTGTAAATCTTACAGTTCGTTTAATAATAAAATCCTTCAGTTTGGTGTATACTTCAAAAATCTTGAGGAGTCCTACTACATGTACTGATTTAATTTTTAGTATTTTTACATATGTGCTTAGCCTAAATGATAGGCTAGGTTATTTGTGTTGAACTATAACATACTAAGTTACTATAAGAAATGACGATTATGTCTATTGTTAAAACATATTGGACAGTTATACTAAGGTTAAGTTAAAATAATCCAGGTAGATTATTGAAAGGCTGTCGAATAAGTCTGTTGGATTACCCGTTAGCCAGGAGGGTGTTAGGACGGATCCGGATAGTAGAAGCTTTCAATAATCCTGCCAGGATTGTTTATACTTGTAAAGGCACCTTGAGTAAAACTGGACGATCCGACTGGACGATTCGTGTTAGCAAATGGAAGAAATCATAGAAGAAATCATGCAAACATATACTCCCTCTATCCCAAAATAGTTGTTCACTATTGACTTGGCACACCCCTTAAGAAGCTATAAATAGAAGTATAATTTTACTATATTACCCTTTGAATATAATAAATACTATGTCTTGAAAAATGTAATAGAGAAATAATTATAATTAATGATAAGGGTAAATTAGGAACTAAGTGTAAAATTATCCATTGATTTCATAAAGTGAACAAGTATTGTTGGACATCTCAAAATAGTATAGTGGACAACTATTGTTGGATGGAAGAAGTAATTGATTTAATAGAGAAAAACGTTTGGTTAGTAGTTAGATAACATACAACAAAGACATAAGTTGCTCTTTTGAACCAAAAGAAAATATAAACTTACGACAATAAAACTAAACGAACGGGCAGGTGATCAAACTATTAGTCCTATCAAATCATAAATGACTTGGGGTTGCTACAAGAAAACTTTAAATGAGGAATGGGAGGCATAAACACATAAATGACCAGAGGGTCATTATAACATCCACTACTAAAAACGACTTTCATCCACAAAAGTAATAGTTAAGAAGTACTTGAAGGCTTAAAAAGCCAGGAAACTGCTCCCGCATATCATGCTCGGTCTGCCTAGGTAGCCTTCTAAGCTAAATGATGCCTCATACAGTCCTTATCCATATTAATGGCTCTCGAATGCAACTGCCGCATATCTCTAGCTAGGATGGCAACTAGCTCCTCCACGAAGGCAGAACGATCATCCAACTCTACTGCATCATATTGAAGCACATGAGACTCATCTGGAACATACCGGTGCAACATCGATACATGAAAGACTGGTGGACAACTGAGAATATCGTAGGCAAAGCTAACGCATAAGCCACATCTCCAACTGTCTAGAGGATCTCAAAAGGCCCAATAGACCTAGGGCTAAGCTTGCCTTGCCTCCCAAATCTCATCACGCCCTTCATGGGTGACACACGGAGGAAAACTCTATCACCAACTGAAAACCTCAAAGGTCGCCACCCACGATCAGTATAACTCGTGTGCCTACTCTGAGCTGTCTGAATTCTGTCCTGAATCACCCTCACCTGCTCCAAAGCCTCATGAATCAAGTCTTTACCATGTAGTCAAGGCTCTATAGATTCAAACCAACCAACTAAAGAGCGACAAAGCCTACCATATAAGGCCTCAAACGGTGTATCTAGATGCTAGAATGGTAGTTGTTGTTGTACGCAAACTACGCCAAAGGCAAGAACTGGTCCCACTAATATCCAAACTCTAAAACACAAGCCCGCAACATGTCCTCAAGGACCTGCATAATACGCTCCAACAGACCATTAGTCTGCGGGTGGAAGGTTGTGCTCAGGTCAACACAAATGCGCAACTCATCTTAAAAAGTCCTCCAGAAGCTACAAGTAAATTGAGCACCTCGATCAGATATAGTAGAGTCTACACACCATGAAGACGAACCACATATCGAATGTAGATACAGACAAACCTGATGAGTCAGGAATTTTGACTCATTTAGGGCTTGTTATTTAATGAATTAGTTTCCTTAATGCCTATTTTATGTTCATAACTGATGTTAAATTGTTTAGGTGCAACCATGAAGGCTTAAGAACAAGGCTAGGACATTACAATACGAAAACAAGTGAAAAAGTTAGAAAAGTTGAAGAAAAGGAAGGTTGGAGCTCGCAAAAGCCACTCGGTGACTCCCTGTGAGCTTCCAGCTCACCAAAATGTCCAGCGAGTTGGCTCATGAACTAAGCCAACGAAAGTGTACTTCGGCGATGCGCCGAATGGAACGGCGAGCTCGAACCAACTCACCTAAATGAACAGAACATCTAGATGCAGAATTCAAGTCCAAAAGGTGAGAAAGTGTGCTTATCGGTGGATCGCCAAGTCATTCGGCGATCCCGACTAACTTCACCGAGTGGGACTGCAGATTGAAATATTGGGAAGTTTTTAAAAGCATATAAATTAATTTTTAAAGAGAGAGAAAAGGGTCTTACACGGTTTTTACAGATTTTTACATACTTGGACAATACTGAACATTCTTGGAGAGGGTTATGAGCTTAGATATTGAGGTTTTAAGGTTTTTGTCTTAATTTTGGCATTGAGCATAAGAGATGTTCTCATTCCAATGGAATATCTTTTTGGTAACTATTTCTTGCTTTTTGTTATGCTTGGCTAAATCCCCTTTCCTTAGGGGTGTGACTATGTAGTTGAATACATAAATTAGCTTGTGGGTATTGTTAATTGATAGATTTAATGTTTCTTTGAAATGGGTTCAGTTATTTATTCATGTTTTCATTTATGAACTGAAGTTGCAAATGTATTTGTAGCTTTAGATCTCTATGCTTGCTTGTGAAAGTTTCTTAGAGCGGAGTAAATGATTAATAGTTGTCTTGACTTGTGTCTTTAAAACCTAGCTTGACAAAGTGGGTTAAATTGAGGTTTTGGGTGGTTTTGCATTGTTAAGCTTGTTGGGATTCGAAAGAACTCGCTTGAAACATAATAGCTGATTGAAAAAGGGTTGTTATAGGTGCAACCCAGCCTACCCATTGATATTCAACGACTTAAAGCAACTATTTATTACCTATTAAGCGAAATTAATATTTGATTGCTCACACAATTTCTAAGGTCCTCTCTCTACATGTTGAATCCCCGCACTAATTGTCTGCGTTAACAATTGATTACCAAACTGTTAATATTGATAATTGAAACTTACTAATTTACATTATGTTGCATTTTGCTTATTTCTATTCTACAAGAAATTAGAACACCTTCATACTTTGTATTTGAATTCTTTTGTGAATCACTCCTTATGGGATCGACCCCAACTCATCGTTGGCTTTATATTTCTTAGCGACCGCCTACACTTTGAATTATAAGAGGTGTAGTTGAGCATCATAAAAAATAGCGCCGCTACCGGGGAATGGTGTTTAGAATTCTTTTATTGAAGTATTTTTGTGAACTAATTTGGTTGTAGTAGTACCTTCTTATTAGTGTTTTTGTTGTTTGCTCTCAATAGGTGATGAAATGAGTGTGAATGGGAGCAATGCGAGTCAACATGGACACAATGATGACATCAGAGACTTGAACGATGTTAATGCGGATCAAATGGAAAGTGCCGGTGCTATTCGTTTGCCCCCAACTGTGGAAACACTATTTTTCATGTGACCGAAACTATACTTTAGCTGCTCCAAATGAAAGTTTACTTGCTCAGGAGGACCCTCATGATCACATTCATAATTTCATTGATATGTGTGGTCCGTTCTCCTTCAAGAATATCTCTCAAGAGTCAATCCGACTCTGTTTCTTTCCCTTTTCTCTAGTGGGGAAGTGGGTGACCGAACTACTAAGGAACTCTATTACTTCTTGGGAGGAGCTCACAGAGGTGTTCTATGAAAGATTCTTTCCTCTTTCGAGGATGTTGAAGTTGAGGGACAACATTCAAAATTTCAGGCGGATTGATGGTGAACCCATTCATGAAATGTGGTTGAGATTTCAAAAGCTATTCCTCCAATGTCCTACTCATGGGTTGACGGATAATGTGCTCTTGCAATTATCTAACGGATTCTTGACATTGTCAATAAGGGTGTCACTGATCAACTTATTTGAGGTGGAATTATGAGACAACAATTTGTCGTGGCGTCGGCATTGCTTGACGAGATGACCAAGATTAATCGAGCATGGCATACAAGGGAAGATCAAGTGTAGCCTCTCAATATTGGGTTGACTAAATAAAAAATGGAAAAAAACCAAGAGCGTGATGAAAACATGGCCAAGATGATGACCCAAATGGACTTGTTGACGAAACATGTCATTGGAGGTGGCTATAAGGCCGTGAATGCGGTTGGTGCTAGTAGTGGGATGAGTTTGAAGCCATGTATAATGAAGAGGTACAATTCTTGTCTAACCAAGTGGGGGATTCTTGTCCGAGCTATCCAAGACAAGGCGGGAATAAAGGTTGGAACAAAGATCGTGATGGTTGTTGGAGAGATAGGGAGTGAGATTGGTGTGATAGGGTGCAACTTGGAGAGAAAGGGATGGTGATAGAGATCATTATGTGTCTCCTCATGACCGTCCAAAACCTAAGTAATAAAATTTCAATCCCGAAAGCATTTGGATCGAGGATATGCTTTACCGCATCCTAAACAAGGTGGAAGGACCGGACAAAGTGTTCAAGGAGATGAAGGCTGATTTTTCCTCTTTGAATCAAACGGTGACTTCTCATTCGGTTTCTATAAAACAACTTGAGACACAAATGGGTCAAATTTCTGCTCACTTGAATCCGAGACCAAAAGGGGGCCTTCCTAGTGATACCATGGCAAATCCAAAAAATGATAATGCATAATGCATGGCCATCGTGACTCAGAGTGGTAAGGTTCTGGAAGGTGATGTGCCAAACGATAATAATGCTAGTTCAAGCAAAGGGAAAGCCATTATTTTTGAAAATGATGTACTTGCCAAAGAGTTGAACAATGAAGCCTCTAGTGAGGTTGATGAACACCGAAAAGTGTTGTTTTTGGTGATGCTTAAAAGTCAAATGTGGGGGTTGTGCCTCCCTCGGGACCTACAAAGCTGCTGCCCAAAGTGACTCCACCATTCCCTCAAAGATTAAAGAAGTAGGATGAAGATGTGAAGTTCCAAAATTTCTTTCCATCTTCAAAACTCTCTCCATTAATCTTCCTTTGGTGGAGGCGTTGTGATTAGTCTGAGATTTCGACTCATTTAGGGATTTGTTTTCATAGTTTTATTGTCCTCAATGCTTAAATTATGCTCTAAACTGATGTCAAAGTGTTGGTTTGTAGCAATGAAGGCAAAAGAACAAGGCAAGGACATTATCAAGCAAAAAGGAGTGAAAAAGCTAAAGAAGTTGAAGATAGGCAAACCTAGTAATCGCCAAGACCACTCGGCAAACCGCCGAGTGGTCCCTCATCACGCCTAATGTTACAGCGTGCCAGCCCTGGGGATCAAGCCAACTTGGCAATGGAAATAGACAGTCGGCGAACTGCCGAATGGATCAACAACTCAGCTCCTAATTGCCTAAAGTTACAGAAGCATGAGATTGAAGAGGAAAGGCAAGATGGCGATGGAGAGGGACACTTGGCGCATCACCGACTTGGTCGGCGATGCTCGACTTTCCGTCAATCAGTCCACAAGCTGAAAATTTTGAAGAGTATAAATTCACAATTTCAAGAAAGAAGAAAGAGTTCCAAAATTCCCTGATTCTAAACAAGTGTTCTGAGAGTTTTTACCTTGAGTTTTTTATTCCTAACACTATTTTTGGAGATTTTGAGTAGAGATTTCAAGTGGGTTTAGAAAGTTAGTTGATTTGAATCATTGTAAAGACTTGAAAATCATTACCCAGCTCATGGACAACATAGTTGGTAATTGTTTCTTCCTTTTTATGATGTGTCGCTAAAACCTCCATTTTTGGGGGTGTGATCTTGTGATTATTTTTCTAATTAGCTTATGGGTATTGTTGTTTACTGATTTAAATGTTGTTTTGAAGTGGGTTTGATTGATAGTTGTGTATTCAATCATGAATTGTAGTTGTAGATGCAATTCTAACTTAGTGTTCTGGGTTTGCTTGAGAAAAAGGTTCTAGAATTAAGGCTACCGATTGATGATTGTAGTGATTGGGTTATCGTTGATTCAGATCGAGAGAGTGAATCTAAACTCGATCCTACCAATCTAGCTCAAGAGAGTAGATTAATTGAGGTATTGGGCTGTTTATATTGTTATACTTTTCGAGGTTCGAGAGAATTCGCTTAAATCGTTATAGTTGTTCGAGAGAAAGCTATTGCATCTATAGTCTAGCCTACCCACTAAGATTCAACAATTGTTAATAAATTATAATTACCCATATAGCGAAATTAGCCTTTAATCGATCACATCCCCGAGAATCCCTCTCTACTTATCTACTCCCCTATTTTCGTAGTTGTTAATTGACACTCTTAAACCCCCCATCTGACATTCGTTGTCAAACCTTACAATTTACTTTGCTTGGTTTCGATAATGTCTACTTCTATATCTGATTCGCACACACTCTTTACTTCTTAATTGAATTCCATTCCGTATCACTCCCTGTGGGATCGACCTCAACTCTTTATTGGGTTTATACTAGATTACGATCGCCTACACCTAGTATTGGATGATGTGTAGTTGAGAGTTATCAAGAATGGCGCCGCTGCTAGGGAGTGGTGTTTAGAATTCTCTTATTGAAGTTTGTTTGTGATCTTATTGTGTTGTTGTTGAGCCAATTTACTTTTGCTTGTTGTTTGTTGCCTTGGAGCAGGTGACGAAATGAGAGTCAATGGAAGCAACGCCAGCCAACTGGACACAATGACGACATCGAAAACTTGAACGGTGTGAATGAAGTACATTTGGGTGGTGTATGTGCTATCCGGTCGAGGGAAATGTAGTTTTTCACGTGACAAGCACGATGTTGCAACTATTGCAAATAAAAGGGTTGTTTGGAGGCTTGGCTCATGAGGATCCCCATGACCATAGCCATAATTTTGTGGACGTCCGTGGTCCCTTTTCTTTCAAGAACATCTCCAAAGAGTCTGTCCGACTTCGATTGTTTCCTTTTTCACTGATGGGGGAGACAACTATGTGGTTAGCCGACCTACCAAGGGACTCCATTACCACTTGGTATGAACTTACTGAGGCGTTCTACATAAGGTTCTTTCCTCCTTCGAGGATGATGTCATTGAGAGATAATATTCAAGGTTTCAAACGCTTGGATGGTGAGCCAATCCACGAGACTTGGCTATGATTCCAGAAATTGCTACCCCAATGTCCAACTCACGGACTCTCAAACAACGTCTTGTTACAACATTTCTATCAGAGTCTAGATTCGGTTAACAAAGGTGTGGCTGACCAACTCATCCGAGGGGGAGTCATGCAGCAGCCATTCGAAATTGCATCCTATTTGCTCGATGGGATGACCAAAATCAATCTTTCTTGGTATACAAGAGAGGATCAAGTGTCTCCCTTAACCTTTAGGATGACAAAGTAACAAATTGAAAAGGACCAAGAACGAGATCAAAACATGGCCAAGATGATGACCCAAATGGATTTGTTGTCAAAACATGTCATGGGTAGTGGTCCTAAAGATGTGAATGTTGTTGGTGTTAGTGGGGTGAACCCCGATGATGCACTATTTGAGGCTTTATATAATGAGGAAGTGAGTTTTCTTTCAAATCAAGGTGGAGGTTTCCGTCTGAGCTATCCAAGGCCGAGTGGGAATCAAGGTTGGAATAGAGAGCGTGATGACGGTTGGAGAGACCGTGATAGGGAATGGTGTGATCGGGGAACTAACTTGAAGGAGAGAGATGGGGAAAAAGAGAGATATGTACCTCCTCATGAGCGTCAAAAGCCTAAATAGCAGAGGGTTGACCCAAAAAATTTCCGCACTGAAGATATGCTTTCACGCATTCTCAACAAAGTGGAAGGGTCGGACAAGGTGCTAAAAGAAATGACAGATGACGTCTCCACTCTAAATCAGACTGTTACTTCTCATTCTGTGTCCATTAAGCAGCTGGAAACACAAATGGGTCAAATCTCAACTCATTTGAACCCAAAGCAAAAAGGGGGACTACCGAGTGACACCGTGGAAAATCCCAAGAATGAATCTTGAATGCGTATCTTTGTCGTACCACGACGTTAAATAAGACGCTTCTTGTGAGGCAACCTAAGATTTTATGTTTTTAATACTCTTGTTTGAATAACGGGTGTTGAATGTGTAGGTTGAAAATTCAAAATTTTGGGAAGAGGAGCAATTAGGCAAGCCCAATGTCTGGTCGGCGAGCCCGACTTGGATCGCCGTTTGATCCAACTAGCTTGCTAGAGGTTCTGTAAAACTCGATGGGCTAAAGAGCTACTCGGCGCATCACCGATTGGCGCATGAACTGAAGGGTCAAAAAGCCAAAACCATTTTTAAATTCAAAGATCTCCCTAATATAATACTATTCAACTTCTACACTTTCACAACCGCATATTTTCATACTTTCATAATAGTTCTTCTTGCTTTTTCGTGTGGGATCAATTACTCGGGGGAGGATTTTAGGATACTTTGCCAGCCTAGCATTTCAAACATCTGCTTCTAAGGTTTGTTACTCGAACCCCGTCATTATATTTTGGTAAATTCAAATGCGTGATCATTGCCTGGTTGTTTTTATTGTGTATTGTTGATTGGTTGAATGCGTATTGATAATGAATGCTCATAACTTGTTTCATTTTGTGTTAATTGGCCTTAAATTATGAACTCCCACGTTTTAGCATGATAAATCTTGTGGGTTGTATTGATTGTATTTTTGAGTCTAGTGGCTGAGTAACCCGGATTGTGGCAATTGTCCGATTTTGCCCAATGATAGGGCAGTTGACGTCATTCTTAAGGGAAAAAGACGTCAATTGGCCAATTTTGGTCAAATTCGAGGAAGTCTGAGTACCTCGAGGTCATGGGTAGTATGGGTCTGGGCTCAATTGCATAGAATAGTGGTTTAATTTTGTTTTTATGGGATGCGTTGGATTTTGAAGGAAGGGGTAAAAATCTGGCAGGTTGGACTATTCGGCGAGCTGGGTCGAGCTCGCTGAGTGGTTCAACGGTTCTCCTAAAGACCCCTTGATCACCTTTTTATCCTCCATTCTTGTGATCTGAGTTCTGTAACTTTCGGCAATATGCCTGAGCTCGCCGAGTTCACTCGATGACTCACCAAAAGACCCTTTTGATCACTCTTCTACTCCTTAATTTTCTAAAATTATTTTGTAACTTTCGGCGAGCTACTTCTAGTTCACTGAATGGTGTCGGCAATTCACTGAAAGGCCCTGGACATCGCCGACCTGTGCTGAATTTTGACAAATTTTATTCTGTAACATTCGGCGAGCCCGACTTGTCTTGCCGAATGGGGTCGGCGAGTCTTCATGCACAGTTTTATAACTTTGAATTTTTTTGATTTGCATCTAACGTATATGGTTTTGTTTTGCAGAATTGGCTAGACCAAAAGTTTCCGAAAGAAATCAACCGCCCTGCAAGCGTGCAAGAGGCATTGTGATAAACGAGGAGGCTGCACCCTCTAGGAATGTACCAAAGAAACTTCCTCCGAATGGAGGAAAGGGAAAAGGCAAGGGGCCAGTTGTGCCCACACCAGCAGAGGGGAGCTCCGATAGTGAGGGCATCTACACTACATACCTCACCCTTTCCGACAATGAGGGCCATTCAGGGGATAGTTCTCTAGCTTCCGCATTTGAGCCGAAAGATGATCAGCTTCTCCAGGCTAGGAGAGAGGATTTACGCTCCAAGGCTATGCATGATCCAACTCGGATCCCGGTGCCTCTTACACCTCCTCAACCTCCAGCATAGATAATGGAGCAGGTACCACAAGCTCAAGTTTATCCTCCTCGGTCACTGAATAGATTAAAAGCCGAGGGTCTGAGGACCATTCTTTAGGAAAAGTGGCTTTCTAGAGATGGTGTTGTAGACCGGTATCCAGATGTGTGGAACACCATAAAGTTCCACAAGTCTGAGATCTTCATGAAGCCCCGAGGCCCTTACATTCCTACTTGGGTCCGGGAGTTCTACTACGCATATGGGGAGCTGGTGCCAAAGGGAAAGAAAAAGGCTAGCGCTTTCAAACCGGTTGACTATGTGGTTGTTTGGGGGAAGAAGGTGAAGTGCAGCAACACCAATATCAATGAGGTGCTGGGATGTACGATAAACGTAATGCACTACTACATAGACAAAATCCAGAAGAAGACCTTAGATGATTTAAAGGGTTGGTTGGCACCATTGATATATGATACTACTCCACAATAATTTGAGGCTGGGGTCCTTATTAAGAAGAAGGACCCGAACGTGGCTGCTAGGTATTGGTTCAGGTTCATTAGCAGCACAATTATGCCTTCGCAAAATGAATCCATACTTCGGCACCCGAAAGGTTCTTGTCTGGGTTGCATCATAGATATGGAAAGACTCAACCTAGGTCTACTCATTGAGTAGGAGATGGCCATGAGGGCCAAGCAGAGTCAGACCTCTCTTCCCTTTCCCATGTTGATTACTGAGCTGTGCAAGTGGGCTCGTGTTTCGGTGATTGCAAAGATGGATGTGGAAGTGACTCCCACTTCCTCTACTGACATCCAACCGATAGAGGCCGAGTATATGAGAGATGAGGCTGATCGGAGGAGAGCTGCATCGGTGGACATGTCACTGGTAGTTGATGTTGATGCAGACTGCTGTTGAGGCTTCATTGAGGGATACGTCGATGGTGGGCTCCAGTGGAGCCAATGAAGTATGTTGCACCGAGCACTGATGCCCTGACTGATGGCATCACCGATATGCAGAGTTCACCACCTGCTTAGCCTGATAGGGGGCTTTTGACTCTTTTTTCAGTTTTTATGATTAGTTCTTTCGTTGCATTTGAGGACAATTTCTAGATTAGTTTGGCGGGGTGAGGTATTTCCATACCTACCTCTTTTGGGCTGCTTTGTGTTGTGATTGTTGGATATGATCTTGTGTTGATATATATTGATTTTGATCCATTGAGTTGGTCCATTGTTTTTAATGTGAATGTGGTTTGACCCATTTTTGAAAATTGCCACCTCTTGATGTGTGTGAATGTGGATGTTCTCTTGCAATTTCGAGTGTCGGTTGTGACCAATACCGATGACTTGAATAGTGCTCTTGATTGAACGATACGTGTGTACAAATACGATGAGGCAAATTGAGTTGCATAAGTCATATGTGAACTCGTAGCATCTCATTGTGACTAAGCCGGTTGTTGAGTTGAACTCTTGTGATGATCGTTGCACGCTAGCTAAAATTGTAGAGTCTTGTTTAATAATTGTGTTGAATATTGTGTGTGGTGAGGTTGTCTTGAAATGCATGCTTGATTATACCTAGAACTTGCCCCGTTGGTCCAATTCACTAATGTGAGTGAATGATAGAGATGATCTTAGGCACAATTTCTGGAGAGTGAACCGATTTTGCCATTATACCTCTTTGTGACCACCTTGTGAGAGTGTGAACCTAGTTTGGCACCGTTTGAGCCTATCCTTTTCTTTGGATGAACCTTGAACACAAATGACCCCTTTTCTTTCCCACCTAAAATCTTCATGGAGCATTGGTTATTTTGAATAGCCAACTTAGGCAAAAAACCTAAGTTGGGGGTGTGGTGAAAAAGGAGGTAAATCAAGAAGTTTGAGAAATTCACCCTTGAAAGATCATGTTGAAAAATATGGAACCCCTCCATAAAAAAAGAGATGAAAAGAAGAAAAAGATCAAAAAAGAAAAAAATTATTGAAATAAAGTGTGTGCAATGAGCAAAAGAAATGGGGTATCCCATGAGTCGTGCTTAAAAGAATAGGGTGTGGATTTTGAGAATAAAAAAGTGTGATAGAGAAGGAGAAAGAATGAAATGCATGCCATGCTTCATGAAGGTAGAAGTCACTAAGCCTAAATGATCATACCATTACCCTCAACCCCGTTACAAGCCTTGAAAGACCTTTGTGATCTTGAGTGAGCTTAATATCATGTTGATTGGAAAATATGGGCAAGCCTATGGGGAAGAATCATGCATGTGTTTGCCTTTGAGAGGGTGAGAGTTGTTTTTGATTCAAAAATTTTGAAAGTTTGATGAGCTTTGTGTGAGCATGAAATCATTCTTGATGTGAGAGCATTCAAATGTTTTGTTGAGCTTGAACTTGCATTTGAAGCAAACATTGTGAGCTTGGGTCAATTTGATAATGGTTAATCCCCGTTTGAAACTTGGACTACACAATTGAACATTGCATGAGTAGTTTGAACCTCTTGTGTGCATTCATGTTGAGTCTTGAGTAGCACTATTTGTAGACATCCTTGTTGAGCTGATTGATCTTGTATTTTACTTGAGGACAACCAATAGTTTAAGTTGGGGGTGTTGATGAGTCTGAGATTTCGACTCATTTAGGGCTTTGTTTTCATAGTTTTATTGTTCTCAATGCTTAAATTATGCTCTAAACTGATGTTAAAGTGTCAATTTGCAGCAATGAAGGCAAAAGAGCAAGGCAAGGACATTACCGGGCAAAAAGGAGCGAAAAAGCTGAAGAAGTTGAAGAAAGGCAATCCTGGTGATTGCCAAGACCACTCGGCGAACCGCCGAGTGGTCCCTCAGCTCGTCTAATGTTATAGCGTGCCAGCCCTGGGGAAGAAGCCAACTTGGCGATGGAAATGGACCGTCGGCAAACCACCGAATGGATCGGCGAGTTAGCTCTTGATCGCCTAAAGTTACAGAAGCCTGAGATTGAAGAGGAAAGGCAAGATGGCGATGGAGAGGGACATTTGGCGCATCGCCAACCTGGTCGGCGATGGTCGACTTATTCAGCCGATCAGTCCACAAGCTAAAAATTCTGAAGAGTATAAATGCACAATTTCAAAATAGAAGAAAGAGTTCCGATAGTTCCAAAATTCCCAGATTCTAAACAAGTGTTCTGAGAGATTTTACCTTGAGTTTTTGATTCCTAACACTAGTTTTAGAGTTTTTGAGTACAGATTTCAAGTGGGTTTTGAATTTTAGTTGATTTGAATCATTGTAAAGACTTGGAAATCATTACCCAGCTCATGGACAACATAGTTGGTAATTGTTTCTTCCTTTTTATGATGTGTGGCTAAAACCCTCATTCTTGGGGGTGTGATCATGTGATTATTGGTTCAAATTAGCTTATGGGTATTGTTTTTTACTGATTTAAATGCCATTTTGAAGTGGGTTTGATTGATATTGGTGTATTCACTCATGAATTGAAGTTGCAACTGCAATTCTAACTTAGTGTTCTATGCTTGTTTGAGAAAGAGGTTCTATAATTAAGGCTATCGATTGATGATTGTAGTGATTGGGTTATCGTTGATTCAGCTCGAGAGAGTAAATCTAAACTCGATCCTACCAATCTAGCTTCAGAGAGTAGATTAATTGAGGTATTGGGCTGTTTATATTGTTCTGCTTGTCGAGGTTCGAGAGAACTTGCTTGAATCATAATAGTTGTTCGAGAGAAAGCTATTGCATCTATAGTCTAGCCTACCCACTAAGATTCAACAATTGTTAGTAAATTATAATTACCCATATAGCGAAATTAGCCTTTAATCGATCATATCCCCGAGAATCCCTCTCTACTTCTCTACTCCCCTGTTTTCGTAGTTGTTAATTGACACTCTTAAACCCCCCATCTGACATTCATTTTCAAACCTTACAATTTACTTTGCATGGTTTCGATAATGTCTACTTCTATAACCAATTATCACACACTCTTTACTTCTTAATTGAATTCCATTCCATATCACTCCCTGTGTTGGGTTATACTAGATTACGATCGCCTACACCTAGTATTGGATGAGGTGTAGTTGAGCGTTATCATGTTGCTAGAAATTTTGGGTTATGCAAAGTTTATGAAATATCTGGTCACAAAGAAGCGAAGTATGGATTTTGAGACAATTGAAGTATCCCATAGGTGTAGTGCCATTATGTCGAGCAACCTAGTTGTCATAAAGGATGATCCGGGGGCATATACTATCCCTTGCACTATAGGGATGTTCCAATTCGCTAAAGCATTATATGATTTGGGGGCGAGTATAAACTTCATGCCCTACGCCACTTTCAAGCAACGTGAGCTAGGGGAGCCTAAACCTACAACTATGCGTCTTCTTATGGGCGACCGCTCTATCAAGCGCCCTATTGGAATCCTTTATGACATTTTGGTGAAGGTAGACAAATTATCTTTCTTGCTGATTTTGTGATCCTCAATTGCGAAATTGATGCCGAGGTCCCTATCGTTCTTTTTAGGCCATTCTTGGCTATTGGGAGAGCTCTTGCTGATGTGGAAAGTGGTGAACTAAAATTTCAGGTAAATGGTGAGGAAGTTACATTCAATATTTGTAAATCGATGAAGCAACCAAGTGACCTCCATGTGATATCGGTCATTGACATGATTGATGAAGCGGTTGCTAGTGTGAGTGAAGTTTCTTGTGTTGGGCAATCTTTGGATGTCGTCCTTTTGAACTATGATGGGGAGGAAATTCAAGATTATGATGAGGTAGTGAGTGTTCTATCAGGTTTAGGTTCTTATTCTAACAGCCCTTTGAAACTTGATATCGATTTGAAGAATAAGGAAAGTCTTCCCGCAAAGCCATCTATTAAAGAATCACCAAAGCTCGAATTGAAGGTACTTCCACCTCACCTTCGTTATGTGTTCTTGAAAGCCAATAATACTTTACCCATGATTATTGCTGCGAATTTGATTGAATGGCAAGCGCAATCGCTTGTTAGTGTTGAAAGGATTTATCAAAGCTATTGGGTGGATGATTGCCGACATTGTGGGATTTCCTCCTGGTATTTGTACTCACAAGATTCAATTGGCTAGTGATTGTAAGACAAGTATCGATCATCAAAGCAGGTTGAATCCTCCAATGCAAGAAGTGGTCAAGAAAAATATTATTAAGTGGCTTGATGCGGGAGTTGTTTACCCTATTGCGGATAGCAAGTGGGTTAGTCCTGTTCAATGTGTTCCAAAGAAAGGTGGTATGACTGTCATGACCCAAGGGTACCCCCTAGACGTAACAAGGCATATAGAACCCCGAAAGGCTCCGTATAAGCCTCTTAGCATATCATGACATAAAGTAATAGAACAATGAGAGTAAAACACATTTAAGTCCAAAAGTCTTTATAAAAGGAAAGCGGAAGTCTAACTTGTCTCATTTATCCATCTATTACAATTCATGAGTCAAAGTAGGGTCACAGCCCCAACAACATAATCCGAAAAGAGAAAGTACTAAAAGAAACTCAAAATGAAATGTCCCGTCCTCGAATCATGAGGACTCACCACAAGCAAGGAGAATAGTCAATCCAAGCTTGAACCAAGAGATAATCGCCTTAAGAACCGGAACCTACACTTTGGAGAAAATGTAGAAAGATATGGGTTAGTGCAAAAATTGCACTAAGTATGATAGTCATGCACAAAACCATGAAAATATGCTAAAAAGGGACAATTTAATTGAAGAGCATGCACTTTATCAAGTTTGAAAATCATCATGAAAATTAGTGAATAAAAGACATAAGTCATGAGCATAATCAATGTATATGTACATCACAACATAATGGAAACATACTATTAATCCCCTCAAAGTCTACTTGTGCCATGCATAAGTAAGATCCCATAATCCTACCCATGCTTAGTAAAGCTTCTTGAGCAATCATAGTTCATAATTCGTCTTCTTGATTACTTTGGGAATAAGCCTTAACCGACATAGACCATGTGAGCTTAACATGGAATCCGGCGACATGCCCCAAACCAAAAAGAGGTGTCCTACTTGCCTACGGTAGAACTAAAATGTATTAGCTTTTAGGTGGATTCACTAGCTAAATAACCTATGAGGGCACATAGTTTTGGGATACAGAGATTGTTACTAGAAACCCCAACCTTACTTAACGGGGAAGCTTCCATCTCATGTGATTACCTTTAGAAACCCGGCCTTACTTAACGGGAGAGCCTCTATCTCATATTCAATATCCACTCGGTACTAAGCATTACTTCCCATAATTACATGTTTAGTCTTGAATTAAGTTTACTTGCATGAAAGAGTGCCTTAACACTCCATCCAAGACAATTTATAAAATAGCTCATAGATTCAATAGGTGAGAATGGACTTTCAACCTTAGAATCATCATCTTGTGAGAAAACCTTTCGCATCATGTTCATTATGTGTCTATGAGAATGAACTTTCAACCAACACAATAACTATATTTTAATTATGTTCATAAAGCATATACACATGAAGCCCACAATTTGGCATAATTCCCATGTTTTACCCCTCTTGGATGAAGGGTCATATTCACCCAACCACATCTAGGGTTACTACCTTAAACATGAATAATAAAATGATTCAAATAACTAAATTACTACAAATACAATTTCATAGTATTCATCTTCCTACAATTCACCCACATCACAAGGTCATAAATTAGAGATATGGAGATTTCATGGATTCATGGGAAATTTTATCATAAAAACCACAATAATCAACAATTCTATCATAATATAAGATAATTAAATCATTAAAAATGTTTTTAGAAAGAATCCATGACTTGGAGTGAAAACCCTAGCTTTTAGGAAATTTCTAACTTTGAAATTGAGAGTTTGAGGACTCCATGGATGAAAGTTATCCATGAATCAAAGACAACCATACCTTAGGTGAAGAAATCCAACAAATTCGTGTGAAAAAGCCTCCTTCTTCAAGCCCTAACTTGATCTTCTTCTCTTCTTCCTTGGAGTTCTAGAGAGAAGATTTTGGGGGAAATTAATTTGATTTGGGAAGTTGGTAGTTATGAATTTTGAATCCTTAGTTTAGGGGATTAAAACACTTATATAGTTAGTCTAAAATAAGACAAAATGACGTCACTTAATAGTTAATTAAAATGGAAACCCCTAAACTACCCCTCAAATAATTCCCACAAACTTTTTTCCAGGTGTGACCCACGACCATGGACCCACGGCACGTGCTGGCAAACCGTTGGTCAGTGGTCTGTGGCCTGTTTTTGAGGGGCTTGACCCACGACCCCCACCTACGGGGAATGGGTGGACCTACGGGGCGTAGGTTGCCCTCGTGGGTCACTGCCCAGGTCACTTTTTGGGTCTTTCCTCAAGGACCCATGGTTGCTCCTTGGGGTTTAGGCCTTGACATAACATTAAAATATGAATTTTTAAGGTACAGAAAGGTACGTTCAAGGCTCTAACCCTAACGTCAAGCTCTAGTTAGGTTTACTAGTTTTCGGAGTGTTACAATGACCGCGGTCCCAAATGAAAAATGGGAGTTTTTGCCAATGCGATCGGTTACAGGTTGGCGTGTATGTATGGACTATCATAAGTTGAATGCGTGGACCGAGAATGACCATTTTCCGATGCCCTTTATGGATCAAATGCTTGATAAACTTATGGGTCGTGGATGGTATTGCATCTTAGATGGTTACTCCGGTTATAATAAAATCTCCATTGCACCGGTAGATCAAGAAAAGACAACCTTCACATGTCGCTATGGGACGTTTGCTTTCAAAAGAATGCCCTTCGGATTGTGTAATGCACCAGCGACGTTTCAACGATGTATGCTCTATATTTAGCCGATATGGTTGAGAATTTGATAGAGGTTTTCATGGATGACTTTTCGGTTGTGGGAGATACATTTGAAGCGTGCCTTGAGCACCTTGGAGAGTCTTGCAAAGATGTGTCGAAACAAACCTTTTTCTCAATTTGGAGAAATGTCATTTCATGGTCAAGGAAGGTATCGTATTGGGGCAAAAAATATCGGGAGAAGGCATACAAGTTGATCAAGCTAAAGTTGAAGTTATTGCCAAGTTGCGTCCTACTATCTCAGTTATAGGTGTTAGAAGCTTAGTGGGTTATGCAGGTTTTTACGTGAGGTTCATCAAGGATTTCTCTAAGGTGGCTCATCCTCTTTGCAAGCTACTTGAAAAGGAAAGTATCTTTGAGTTTGATGAAGCTTGTGTCAAACATTTTTGTGTATAAAAGAGAAGCTTGTTTCGACTCCTATCATTGTTGCTCTGGATTGGAGAGTTCCATTTGAGCTAATGTGAGATGCAAGCGGTGTAGCTTTGGGGGATGTTCTTGGACAACACAAGGGAGATTTGTTTCACCCGGTCTACTATGAAAGCAAGACCTTGAATATAGCTCAAAAGAACTACATTGTCACTGAGCAAGAGTTGTTAGCCGTGATGTATGCTTTTGAGAAGTTTAGAGCTTATCTTTTGGGGACCAAGGTGGCACCGAATATGCTGTTATACGATATTTGATGGCTAAGAAAGATGCAGAGCCAAGGTTGATCTGATGGGTACTATTATTGCAAGAGTTCGACTTTGAAGTCAAAGATCGAAAGGGGTGTGAGAACCAAGTGGAAGACCATTTGTCGAGGCTTGAAATGAATGGGGTTGTTTCCGATGAAAAATATATTGACAAAGCCTTTCCCCATGAGTCGGTGATGGTTGTGTCGAATGGTACTCCACCTTGGTATGCTGATTTTCAAAATTATGTGGTGTGTGGGATTCTTCCCGATGGGCTGAGTTTTTACCAACGAAAGAGGTTCCTTTTCGATGTGAAGAAGTACTTTTTGGATGAACCTTACCTATTTCGGGAGTGTGCGAATCACATGATTAGAAGATGTGTCCCGGAAGTTGAGGTAGATGCTATTCTTGACGCTTACCATGGGTCACCGGTTGGTGGGCACCATAGTGGAGTGCGTATAGCTGCTAAGGTACTACAAAGTATCTATTATTGGCCAACATTGTATCAAGATGTGAACTCCCTTGTCAACAAGTGTGTGCAATGTCAAAAGCAAGGAGGAGTGTAGTGAAGGCATGAATTACCTCTCACTCCTACTTTAGAGGTTGAGTTGTTTGATGTATGGGGAATTGATTTCATGGGGCCTTTTGTGAGTTCTTATGGGAAAAAATACATCTTGGTGGCTGTTGACTATGTCTCTATATGGGTAGAGGTTTTGGCCTTACCCAATAATGAAGGGAGAAGTGTGGTTCAAATCCTCAAGCGGTACATTTTCACAAGGTTTGGCACTCCACGTGCAATTATTAGTGATGGGGGCTCTCACTTCTGTAACCGACTGTTTGCGTCGTTGTTGAGCAAGTATGGAGTCAAGCATAAGGTTGCCACCCCTTATCATCCTCAAACAAGTGGGCAAGTTGAGGTGTCAAACCAGGAAATCAAAGGGATTGCCAAAACCGTCAATGCAAATCGAACTGATTGGTCCTGGAAGATAGATGATGCTCTTTGGGCATATAGAACTGCATTCAAGACCCCGATTGGTGTGTCCCCATATCAATTGGTGTTTGTTCAATCTTTTCGTCTACCGATTGAACTTTAGCATAAGGCGTTGTGGGCCTTGAAGACCATGCACTTTAATTGGTAGTATGTGTCAAAGGATCGAGTTGACCATTTCCATTCTTTGGAAGAGTTTCAGCTTCGAAATTATGAGAGTTCAGCCCTTTATAAGGAGAAAATGGAGAAGTGGCATGACGCCAAAATATTTCATCGAGAATTTAAAGTTGGTGATCTTTTGTTGCTCTATAACTCCCGTTTGAGACTCTTTTCGGGAAAACTCAAGTCAAAATGGTCGCTTCCGTTCAAAGTGAATCGTGTGTTCACTAACGGGGCAATAGAAGTTGAAAGCGAAGATGGGTCGATGTTCAAGGTGAATGGACAAAGGCTGAAGTTTTACTTTGGAGAGCGCCCCAATGTGATGATGATTGATGTGGTGTATTTGGATGATGCTTGAAGGCATGTCCACACCGTGCCACGATGTTAACTAAGGTGCTTCTTGGGAGGCAACCCAAGATTTACTTTTTGTTGTTTGAATAACGTTTGTTGGATGTGTAGGTTAGATATCATATTTTTTGAGAAATACAAATGGGCGAGGGGCAGGAACACTCGGTGAGTCGCCGAATTTCCCCCTGAATCGCCCCAATGCATCACCCCTTAAAGGTAAAAAATGAGGAAGTTATAGAAGATTGAGCGAGCTCATAGCTCACTCGGCAAACCGCCGAGTTGGATCGGCGAACCTAAGGGAGATTGCCCTTTGCACCTTCTAAAAGGTTGCATATTTTGTCAGGTTTGGTGGGCTGAGGCCCATTTGGCGGATCACCGAACCGATTCGGCGACGTTAGTAAGGTCGCCGAATGGAGCGTGAACTGAAGGGTCTATGACCTTTTATATTCAAATCTTCTCTTTTATTTGAAATTTTAGACTCCTCTACTCTTTCCCTCAAACTTTAGATTATATTTACATTCAGATGTTGTGTGATTTGTATGTGAAGTGTCGTTGTGATCCCTCTACCCACTATTTTTGTTGCATCTGTGTCATTGTCTACTTTGGAGGTTGGTTTCTCGAATTTAATTTACTTTTGTGCTATACTAGTGTAACACCTTGGATTCGAGAACGGGCCAAATAACAAAGTTTTCAGAAGTTTTGGGTGCCATCCGATGGAGGCCAGCCATGGCTCGTGGGCTGAGCCACAGACCTTGGGTCTGGTCCGTGGATTGGCCACCCAACTAGGCCAGACGACCACGAACCACGGCCGGACCAACGGACCATCGTTGGGTCCATGGTCCGTGGATCATGACCCCTAAATCCTAGTTTCTTAATCGAACGACGGACTGACAGGATGGGCCGTCGGTTAGACCACGCTTTGTGGGTCGTGGGTCGACAGTTATTTTAGAGGCAGTTGGGTCTTTTCCTAATTAATTTAGCCTAATACTATGTCGTTTTACCCTTCAATAAGACCCCTAAATAAGTGTTTTAACCCCCAAATTTCCCCAATAGAAATCATGATCTCAAATTTCTAAAAGAAGAACAAGTCTCCTCTCCAAAATATTTCTCTCTCTAGAAAGCTTGAAGAAGAAGGATTCAACCTTGGGGTTTCAAGTCAAGAATCCATTTCCACTATTAAAGTTAAGCAATTGGCATTGAGGTATGATAGTTTTCAGCCATGGATTCCTTCCATTCATGGAGTTCCCAAATTCTCCTATTTCAAAGTTAGAAATCCCCCAATTGAGTTAGAGTTTTCTTCAATTTCCATAGGTTCTCTTGATTATTGATTTAAATGATTGAATTATGATCTGTTATGCATGAATTGATGAAATCCCCATGTTTTCCAAACTATGATCATATGATGTGGGTTTTTGATTATGAAAGAGGTTTTTTATGAAATCAAGCATGGATTGATAGATTTACATGAATTTATGATGAAATCCATATCTAACCCATGTTTTCTAGATGTGAGATTGAAAGTGGGTTTTGAACCTTGAAAGGTGAATTATGGAATTATGTATGTTCTTATGAAATCTATGTAAATGTTTTAAGGATACTTTGAGAGTAAAGTATCAATGATGATGTTGTTGTTGTTATGTTGAAAGGATTTTTCATATATACATGAAAGCATGATTGTAAAAAGGTTTTCTCACATAGTAAGGATTCTTAGGTTGAAAGGTCTTCTCACCTAATTGAATAAAAGATAAAGAGCTATCCTAATGAAACCTAGCTTGGATTGGATACTTAATTGTACCTTTCCATGGATGACTTATGAATTAGCTTGGATTGGCAAGATGACGTGGCCTTCCATGGATAAAAAGAACAAGTAAGAAATGACTATTCCATGGGATTTATGCTTAGCACCAAGAGGATATTGAGATGGAGGCTCTCCCTTTAGTAGAGGCCGGGTTTCAAGAAGAAATGTCCTTATCCCTTACCTATGTTCCCCCATAGGATGATTGTATAGATAGACATTAGCTAGTGGATCCATCTAAGCTAGAAGTTCATGGTCCTTACCTTGGCAAGTAGGACAACCCTTTTCGGTGTGGGAGACACCGGGGGATCATGTTATAGCTCACATGGTCTCTATGTCGGTTAAGGCTACTTCTAATAATAATAATGAACTAAGGTTACTTCAAGAAGTATCTAATATGTGTTCAAAGGTTTTAAAGATGTTAGCTTGCATTGACCATGTTTTATGAATTATGCTTTCTAACTCTTCTTATATCATGTTTTAGCTTGGTCAATTGCATGTCATGAAATATCCTATTTTAGCATGATTTAAATGTTTTATGCATAGCTATCATACTTGGTATATTATTTTGTACTAACGCATACTCTCTTCTATATTTTTCCAAATGTAGGGTCTGACAGTCAGGATCCTCAGTTTTGTGGCTAGTGGTTAATTATGAGATTTCCGAGCTTGGTGAGTCCTCATGCTTCGAGGACGGATCTTCATTGTACTTAGTTTCCTTCTTATTTTTAGTTTTGAACATGATGTATAGGCTAGGCCCAATTTCATTCTATTGTATCATATGGCTATTGAGACAAGTGTTTAGACTCCCGCTTTACTTTTATAAAACATTTTGGACATGAAATGTTGTCTTTAACTCTTATATTTTATTTATTATGTTATGAATGCTAAGTGGCTTGTATGGGGCCTCTCGGGGTCCTATACGCCATGTTACATCTAGAGGGTACCCCTGGGTCATGACAAACTTGGTAATCAGAGCACAAGGTTTAGAATGGTCCTAGGATGTCTCATAAGCCACGTCAAGTAGAGTCTTGTTCATGAGTGTGAAGTGCACCTTATTTATGAATGAGAGGCTACACGATGTTTAGGAAACTCCACTTATTTCATTACTATAAAGTCGTAGAGTTTAACTCTATAAGGTCTCTCTCCTAATCCTAATCCAATGCTCTACAGGACTTGGCTACTCGAAGAGCTTATGATAGAAGGAATGTGAGGGAGAATGTGGAACAAAAAGCTCCTCCCTAAGATCCTGAAGCTCCGGTCGATCCTTTGGCCGAACAAGTCATTAATATAGAGTTTAGGGCTACTATTCAAGTATTGGCTCAAGCCATGACGGCTCAAGCCAATAGGGAGGTTGTGGTTCTCGTAAACCCAAATGTGGGTATGATGACATCTAGAGTAAGGGATTTCACTTGGATGAATCCTCCGGAGTTTCATGGTTCTAAGGTTGAGGAAGATCCTCAAGAGTTCATCGATGAGGTTTACAAGGTGTTGATGATCATGGGAGTGACGCCATATGAAAAGGTGGAGTTGGCCGCTTATCAACTTGAGGGTGTTGTTAAAATATGGTACAACCTATGGAAAGAAGGGAGACTGGGAGATGAGGGTCCTCTTGATTGGGAGAAGTCTAAGGCTGCCTTCCTTGATAATTTATTTCCCCTTGAGATGAGGGAAGCAAAGGTGCTTGAGTTCATCAACCTTCGTCAAAGAAGTATGAGAATGAGGGAATGGTAGTGGATCCTCATTACCTGTGTCTACTTGTGCTAGGTGTGGAAAGAAGCACGAGGGTAAGTGCCTAGCCGGCACAGATGGTTGCTTCGGTTGTGGTAAAAGTGGTCATAAGATGAGGGATTGCCCAATGCTTACAGCTAGGGGATGGAAGGGCAAGCAAGCTCCTCCTAGTGGTTCAGGTTCCAATGCTCCCAAGAAAAACCGATTCTATGCACTCCAGACTCATGGTGAACAAGAGGGTTCTCCCGATGTGGTTACCGGTATGTTGAAAGTCTTCCAACTTGATGTTATGCTTTACTTGATCCTGGTGCTACCTTGTCTTTTGTGACGCCATATGTGGCTATGAGGTTTGATGTTCTTCTGGATGTGTTGTTAGATCCTTTTTCTGTCTCTACTCCTGTTGGTGATTTTATTATGGCTAAGAGGGTCTACAGAAAGTGTCCCATCTCCTTGTCCCATAGAGTTACTCTTGTTGATTTGGTAGAGCTTGATATGCTAGATTTTGATGTTATCCTTGGGATGAATTGTTTGCACTCATGTTATGCTTCTATTGATTGTAGAACTCGTGTAGTGAAGTTTCAGTTCCCGAATGAATTGTCCTAGAGTGGAAAGGGGGAAATTCTATGCCTAAGGGTCAGTTTGTCTCTTGTTTGAAAGCTAGAAAGATGATTGCTAAGGGTTGCATTTACCATCTAGTTAGGGTGAGGGATGTAGATTTCGAAACCCCTACTCTTGAGTCGGTCCCCATTGTGAATGAGTTTCTGGAAGTGTTCCCTGTTGATTTACCCGGTATTCCTCCCGAAAGGGAAATAGACTTCGGTATTGATCTTCTCCCAGATACGCAACCTATTTCTATTCCTCCTTACCGTATGGCTCCGAAACAACTAAAGGAGTTGAAAAAACTATTGAAAGATTTGTTGGATAAGGGTTTCATCCGACCAAGTATCTCTCCATAGGGTGATCCAGTTTTGTTTGTTAGAAAGAAGGATGGTTCTCTCCGAATATGTATAGACTACCGGCAGTTGATTAAGGTTACGGTTAAGAATAAGTATCCTCTTTAAAGGATAGATGATTTGTTTGACCAACTTTAAGGAGCAAGTTGCTTCTCTAAGATTGATCTTCGGTCGGGTTATCACCAATTAAGGGTGAAGGAGGATGATGTTCCGAAAATGGCTTTTAGAACCCGATATGGTCATTATGAGTTTTTTGTAATGTCGTTTGGGTTGACTAATGCTACGGCGACATTTATGGATTTAATGAATAGAGTGTTTAGACAATACCTTGACATGTTTATGATTGTGTTCATTAATGATATATTGATCTATTCGAGAATTGCGGATGAGCATATTGATCATTTGAGGATTGTGTTGAAAATTCTCAAGGACCAACAACTCTTTGCAAAGTTTAGTAACTGTGAGTTTTGGTTAAGGTCCGTAGCTTTCCTCGGTCATATTTTTTCAAGTAAGGGCATTGAGATAGATCTTAAGAAGACCGATGTGGTTAAGAATTGGCCTAAACCTCTATCCCCTCTGAATATTAGAAGTTTCTTGGGTTTCGGTGGTTACTATAGAAGGTTTGTTGAGGGGTTTTCTTCGATTGCCTCTTCGTTGACGGCTTTGACTCAAAATAAGACTAAGTTCATATGGTCCGAAGCATGTGACTAGAGCTTTCAAGAATTGAAGGAAAGACTTACTTCCGCTCTGGTGTTGACCTTATCGAAAGGGACAAATGGTTTTGTTGTTTATTGTGATGCCTCGAGAATTGGGTTAGGATGTGTGCTTATGAAAAATGAAAAAGTCATTGCATATGCTTCAAGGCAACTTAATATTCATGAGAATAATTATCCCACCCATTACCTCGAACTAGCGGCGGTTGTTTTTGCCTTAAAAATTTGGAGGCATTATTTGTATGGTGTTCATGTTGATATTTTTATCGACCACAAGAGTTTGCAATATGTGTTTAACCAAAAGGATTTAAATCTTCGCCAAAGAAGGTGGCTTGAGTTATTGAAAGATTATGATATGAGTGTTCTCTATCACCCCGGTAAGGTGAATGTGGTGGCGGATGCTCTTAGTCGATTATCTATAGGTAGTGTTGTTCATGTTGAGGATGATAGAAAAGAGTTGGTTCGAGATGTTCATAGATTGGCCTGGTTGGGAGTTCGGTTAGTAGACTCTTCCAAGGGTGGTGTTATGGTTTACACTGGTTCAGAATCATCTTTTGTGGCGGATGTGAAAGCCAAGCAATGTCTTGATCCGACCTTAGCTGAGTTGAAAGTAGCGGTGCTTAGAAAGTCCGTTGAGGTATTCTCCCAAGTGGGAGATGGTGTTCTTAGATATCAACGTCGTTTGTGTGTTCCTAATGTCGATGACTTGAGGGAACAAATCTTATCAGAAGCCCATAATTAACGGTATTCCATTCACCCGGGAGCCATTAAGATGTACCGTGATTTACGGGAGATCTATTGGTGAAATGGGATGAAGAAGGATATTAGGGAGTTTGTGGCTGAATGTCCGAATTGCCAACAAGTGAAAGTTGAATATCAAAAACCAAGAGGTTAGTATTCCTACTTGGAAGTGGGAAGATTTTAATATGGACTTCGTGGTAGGGTTGTCACGTACTCGGCGACAACATGACTTGATTTGGGTTATAGTAGATCGGATGACAAAATTGGCTCATTTTATTCTCCTCAAGGTTTCTTGTTCGGCTGAGGATTCTGCTAAGCTTTATTTGAGAGAAATTGTAAGGTTGCATGGAGTGCCCTTGTCCATTATTTCTGATTGTGGTACTCTATTCAGTTCTCAAATTTGGAAGTCTTTCCAAAAGGGCCTTGGTACTCGTGTTAAACTTAGCACGACCTTTCATCCCCAAACCGATGGGCAAGCGGAGCATACTATCCAAACTTTGGAAGATATGTTGAGAGCTTGTGTGATGGACTTTAAGGGTAATTGGAATGACCATTTTCCATTGATTGAGTTTGCTTATAACAATAGCTATCACTCGATTATTGATAGGCTCCATTTGAGGCGTTGTATGGTAGGAGGTGTAGATCTCCTTTAGGTTTGTTTGAGGTGGGCGAAGTTGCCTTAATAGGTCCCGAGTTTGTACATGAGGCTATAGAGAAAGTTTGACTTATTAGAGAAAGGTTGAAAACAACTGAAAGTCGACAAAAGTCATATGCCGATGTTAGAAGAAAAGATCTTGAGTTTGATGTTCATGATTAGATTTACATGAAATTTAATCAATGAAGGGTGTAATGATATTTGGTAAGAAAGGGAAGCTTAGTCCCCGTTATGTAGGCCCATATAAGATTTTGAGACGTGTTGGTAAGGTTGCTTATGAACTAGAATTGCCTAGTGAGTTGGCATCGGTGCATCCAGTTTTCCATGTCTCTATGCTAAAGATAAGTGTTGGAGATCCGACATCCATAGTTCCCTTAGAAGGTTTGGGAGTTAAGGAGAATCTTTCTTATGAAGAAGTTCCGGTTGAGATTTCAGACCGGCAAGTCAAGAAGTTGAGAAACAAAGAAGTTGCTTCCGTTAAAGTGTTGCGGAGGAATAATTTAGTTGAGGGTGCTACTTGGGAGAACGAGGCCGATCTCATGTCCTGATATTCTCATCTTTTTCCTTCTACTCCTATTCTAGCTTGAGGTATTGAGTTCCTCATGATTTACTCTTTTGGTGTCATGTGTGTTTTAGATATTCCCATGATTTCCTTATTGTGCATGTTCATGAAAAGCTTAAGTTTTGAGAGAATGAGTCAACTTGACTGATTTCTACATGTTGATGTGCATTTGAGTATAATTGCATATAGACCATATGATATGATGTTTTGAACATGCTTTAGCTTGGAGTTGATGTTTCCTCCTCGGATATATGCATTTGAGTATGAGTTGCATATGAATTTCATGATATGAAGATGTGAGTATGCTTTAGCTTGGAGTTGATGTTTCCTCCTCGGATATATTCATTTATGAGCTTGCGTTCATGTTGGGTTGCTAGTTCCTATCTTTCTTATGATGTTTTAGATATGTCCTAGCTTGGAGTCGATATTCCTCCTTGGTTGTGTGCATGATGGGTTGCTAGTTTAGAGTCCTTTTCTTCTTGTGATATCAAGAATCTCATTAGAGGACGAATGATCCAAAGGGAGAGAAAATGTAACACTTCGGATTCAAGAAAGGGCCAAAAAACAAAGTTTTCAGAAGTTTTGGGTACCATCCGACGAAGGTCAGCTACGACTCGTGGGCTGAGCCACAGACCGTGGATTGGCCACCCAACAAGGCCCTGAGGACCACGAACCACAGCCGGACCAACAGACCGTCGTTGGGTCCACGGTCCGTGGATTGGGGTCCATGGATCATGACCCCTAAATCCTAGTTTCTGAATCGAAGGACAGACCGACAGGATGGGCTGTCGGTCAGACCATGATCCGTCGGTCAAGGTCTGTGGGTCGGCATTTATTTTAGGGGCAGTTGGGTCTTTTTCTAATTAATTTATCCTAATAATATGTCGTTTCACCCTCCACTAAGACCTTTATATAAGTATTTTAACCCCCAAATTTCTCCAATAAAAATCATTCTCTCAAATTTCTAAAAGAAGAACAAGTATCCTCTCCAAATTATTTCTCTCTCTAGAAAGCTTGAAGAAGAAGGATTCAACCTAGGGTTTCAAGTAAAACCTCCATTTCCACATTAAAGTTAAGCAATTGGCATTGAGGTATGATAATTTTTATCCATGGATTCCTTCCCTTCATGGAGTTCCCAAATTCTCCTATTTTCAAAGTTAGAAATCCTCCAATTGAGTAAGGGTTTTCTTCAATTTCCATGGGTTCTCTTGATTATTGATTTAGATGATTGAATTATGATCTCTTATGCATGAATTGATGAAATCCCCATGTTTTCTAAACTATGATCATATGATGTGGTTTTTTATTATGAAAAAGGAGTTTTATGAAATCAAGCATGGATTGATAGATTTACATGAATTTATGATGAAATCCATATCTAACCCATGTTTTCTAGATGTGAGATTGAAAGTGGGTTTTGAACCTTGAAAGGTGAATTATGGATTATGGAATTATGAATGTTCTTATGAAATCTATGTAAATGTTTTAAGGATGCTTTGAGAGTAAATTATCAATGATGATGTTGTTGTTGTGTTGTTGAAAGGATTTCTCATATACACATGAAAGCATGATTGTGAAAGGTTTTCTCACATAGTAAAAATTCTTAGGTTGAAAGGTCTTCTCACCTAATTGAATGAAAGATAAAGAGCTATTTTAATGAAACCTATCTTGGATTGGATACTTAATTGTACCTTTCCATGAATGACTTATGACTTAGCTTGGATTGGCCAGATGACGTGGCCTTCCATGGATAATAAGAACAAGTAAGAAATGACTATTCTGTGGTATTTATGCTTAGCACCGAGAGGACATTGAGATGGAGGTTCTCCCATTAGTAGAGGCCGGGTTTCTAAAAGCAATCTTCTTATCCCTTACCTATGTTCCCCCATAGGATGATTGTCTAGATAGACATTAGCTAGTGGATTCATCTAAGCTATAAGTTCATGGTACTTACCAATGAGAACCCTTCTCGGTGCGGGAGACACCGACGGATCATGTTATAGCTCACATGGTCTCTATGTCAGTTAAGGCTACTTCCCACAATATTAATGAACTAAGGTTACTTCAAGAAGTATCTCATACGTTTTCAAAGGTTTTAAAGATCTTAGCTTGCATTGACCATGCTATATAAATTATGTTTTCTAACTCTTCTTATATCATGTTTTAGCTTGGTCAATTGCATGTCATGAAATGTCTTATTTTAGTATGATTTAAATGTTTTATGCATAGCTATCATACTTGGTACATTGTTTTGTACTAACGCATACTCTTGCCTACATTTCCCCAAATGCAGGGTCCGACAATCAGGGTCCTCAATTTTATGGCTAGTGGTTGATTGCGAGATTTCTGAGCTTCATGAGTCCTCATGCTTCAAGGACGGATCTTCATTGTTCTTAGTTTCCTTCTTATTTTACGTTCTGAACATGATGTATAGGCTAGGCCCAATTTCATTCTATTGTAACAGATGGCTATTGAGACAAGTGTTTAGACTTCCGCTTTACTTTTATAAAACTTTTTGGACTTGAAATGTTGTCTTTACCTCTTATGTTATATTTCTTATTTTATGAATGCTAAGTGGCTTGTATGAGGCCTCTCGGGGTCCTATACGCCATGTTATATCTAGGGGATACCCTTGGGTCGTGACAACTAGATATTCAAATAAGTTGTGTAATGGGCTCATCGTTGCTTAGTTAAATTTTGTGCTTTGATCATATGCCTATTGATTCATATAGTTTTAAATTGAAATCAAGCATGTGAAACCAATCATTTGGGCCAATTTGTTTAAGTTTCCCATGTTAGATGATTAATTTATGGGTGTTGCATGTTGGGTAGTGTACGAGTGAAGTCTGAGTAACCCGAATTCGACCAAATGACTTGAATTTGCCCAATGATGGATTGGGTGACGTCGTTCTTAAGGGCAAAATCATCGTTTGGTTAAATTAGCATTAATTGGGGGAATTCGAAGTACCCGGCTTGTGAATTCATCGTGGGTAGATTGGGATTGTTTGAAATTTTGCTTAACTTGGTGTGTCATAGGCTGTTGGTTACGATTTGAGAAAAAAATTAGGGAGGTGATGCGTTGGCCATTTCAGCGAGCTTCGTCGAGCTCTCCAAGTTGACTCGGTGTGTCACCAAATATCCTCCCCATCGCCTACGTGCCAGGTTTATGAAGGGAATCCACTGTTATTTTCAGCAATTACCCTTCAACTCACCGTAATGATTCGGTGAATCGCCGAATGGTCTTGGGATCACCCTTTTAGACCTGAATTTTTGCTGGGACTGTCTGTAACATTCAGAGTGGCCCCTTTTTCTTGCCGAATGGACTCAACGAATCGACAAACTGTTTGGCGAGTTTTCTACAATTTTTGTTGAGAATTCTGTTTTACTAACCTTTTGCGATCAAATTTGTTTTCATTTGTGTGCTTTTACATGTATGGTTAGACCTAAAGTTCCAGCACGAGGTCCACCACCCCGAAAGAAAGCAAAGGGGGTCGTGATTACAGCGGAGGTTGAGCAGCCCCAACCCACTCTTTGTAAACTTCCTCAGGTGAGTGGTAAGGGTAAGGGAAAAAAACAGGTTGTGTCAGAAACAAGCTCGGTGAGCAGTGTGGACATTGAGTCTATCCAATTCACCTCCACTAAGTTTGAGAGTGAAGGGGATGTAGGGTCCGGAACTCGTGCTCATACACAAGTGTCGGAAGTTGAGTTAACAAATAGGAAACGCTCAGAGTTGCATTCTAAAGAACCCCATGACCCACTGGCACTACTTCCAGCACCACATGCATCACAGGAACCACAAGTGCCTCCTATTCCAGTGAATCCTTCTCGATCAATGAACCGGTTAAAGGCCGCTGACTTGCGGACGATACTAAAGGAGAAGCGCTTGTCCATAAATAGAGTGGTGGAAATATATCCTACTATTTGGGAGACGGTGCGGTACCACAAGTTCCAGTAATTAACTAAACCTCGGAGTCCATATGTTCCTACGTGGGTTTGAGAATTTTATGAAGGGTACGCCAAGCTTATCCCAAAAGGGAAAAAGAAGGCTGGTTTGATGGCACCGATTGATTTTGTAGAGGTGCGGGGAAAAAGGTGAAGTGCAGTGAGGCAGACATAAATGATGAGTTGGAGTGCATTGTTCGAGTTCATTATTCTTTGGTCGATAAAATGAAAACAAAGATGTTGGAGGACTTGAATGGGTGGGTTGCCCCATTGCTGAGTGATGCCACGCCCCCATGGATCGAGGCGGGGGCTGTTATTGAGAAGAAGGACCTGAACATCGAGGCATGGTACTGGTTTGGGTTCATTAGCAACACGTTGATGCCGTCAGAAAATGAGTCCATCCTCCGACATCTGAATGTTGCACTTCTGGGGTGTATCATTGACCGGGAGATGCTGAACCTTGGATAAATTATTGCATAGGAGATGGTTATGAGGGCTAAAAAAATCAAACCTCATTACCGTTTGCGGTTCTGATCAGTGCCTTGTGTCACTGAGCAGGTGTGCCCTTTGAGGCGAAGACGGATATTGAGGTTACTCCTTCCTCATCTTGTGATATTTGTCGGATTGAAGTGGAGTATATGAAGGATGAGGCAGAGAAGAAGAACAAAGTTGCGGTGGACACTTCCCTAGTAGTTTATGTGGAGTCCATGGAGGCCGGCCCTACTCAGCCCACTCAGGCAGTCAAGCCCTCATGTATACCTGCCCCCTCGACCTCTACTGCTCCTGATCCTACTCCTGCTCTTGTCTCCCGTCCCCCTTTGACTCAGTCCATGATCTACAAAATGGGCAACCTTGCTCATTCAACCGATGTGATGGCTTATCGGGTTCAGGTCATTGCCCCTTCGATGATTGAACATGCTATAGCTGCTACATTGGCTCCCATTCGAGAAGAGTTGAGGGAACAACATGAGTTGATTATGGCCCATGGTTTAGCATTGGATGCCCTCACCGCTTGGGTTGAGGTATGTGAGTAGGCTGGTAGCCAACCCACCGATTTGACCCCTATGAAGAAGGATATTGCTGGACTACGTCGGGATGTGGATGAATTGAAATCCACTTACATATTGATGCTGTGGGGCGGTGTAGATATCCCCGAGGACCCCAATTCTGAGTTGCTTACAGTTCCAGCTGCTTCTCAGATCCCTCCGGCTACTGTGATCAAATATGCTACAGTTGATAAGGATGGGGAGTCCAACACACGTGAGATGTATGAGGAGGATCTAGTTGCTCGTGAGGTTGATGTGTACGAGGGATTGGAGGATTTAGAGGGTGACTTGCTGATTTAACGTTCCAAGCTCACCCCATCAAATTCTAAGTGTTCAACGGTCGTAAATCAGTATAAAACCCAATTAGATGAGTTGGGGTCGATCCCACATAGAGCAGTTCTATTTTGAATTCGACTATGAACTTATAACTATGACTTTTGCAGCTGGAAGAATAAAAGTTTTAGGAAACTATGAACCAAACTCGAAGATGTAGTCACAATTCTCAGCAAGCAGTGTTTTAGACTACAAAACCACTTCAACAATCAACAAGGAACAATCAAATAGGGAGGCAATGCTTGGGGGATTGACTAACCAATTGTGAGATTTAACTCAATGGGTGCAAATCTCGACTAACAATGTTAATTCATCATGGGTAGAATGGATTGTAGGTAAGGCACTTTTCTCTCGAACAATTACCTTATTTCCACTGAGTTCTTTCGAACCTCAACGTACTCCATAAGAAGACCAGCCCACAATCTCATCAAATCTACTCTCTCGAGCTAGATACAAAGGATGAGACTTGAGTTCCACTTTATCAAGATGAACCTGTAGCTTTGGATGCCAAGTTACTACCTTAGCTCTACACTTCTCTCTCAAGCAAGCATAAACCCTAAGGCATATTGCACTAAACATACAATAAAGGAGTTAAACCACTGTAATAACTCAGACCCACTTCAAATTAACACCAAAAATTGATAATTACTCACACCCATTAAGTCTAATGCAACAATTGGTTACATTGTCAAACCCCCAAGATTGGGGTTTTAGCCAATCATCGTAAAAAGATGAAATTTGATACCTACTACATGTTCCATAGCTGGGTATGTGAAAATCAAAAGTTTAAAATAAATAATATCTTCTCTCTTACAATACCCAATTGAAAAACCTTGATAAAATTAATCAAAATCAACAATAACAGCGTTTTTACTCTCTATTGTTGTTTCTCACAATTTTTTAATACTTTCTCTCTCCTCCAAAAATCAATTTATACTTATCTGAGGTGTAGCTTTTTAGGGTCGATCAGCGAGGAAAGTTGGGCTTCACCGACCATTCGGCGACTCGCCGATCGTCCTTTCCTCTCGGCTTCTTTCTTCACCTTTTCGTCGTTCAAGCACTGTAATTCTAGGCGATCGAAATCGAGATCGCCGATCATTTCCGTGATGCGCCCTTTAATCTTTTAGCTCGCCGATTTGAGTTCAACTTGGCTTCACTCAATACTTTCGGTGACATGGTCATCCTTCACTGATGCAGTCGGCGAGTCGCCGATAGGGAATGCACTTCGCCTAAGTTTTTCCAATTTTAGGCAAATTATTCTGAAACTTTAGGCGATCAAGGAGTGACTTGGCGATCCGCCGAGTTCTTTTGGTGATCCTCAGGCTTGTTTTTTTCTCTCTCTTTTTCAGCTTGTGTTGTTCTTTTTTCCTATTAATGTTCTAGCTTTGGTCCTCAACCCATATACCAGAAATTCAAGGGTTTTTTATCAGTTCGTGGCACAAATTTAGCATTTGAGGACACTAAAACTATGTAAACAAAGCCCTAAATAAGTCCAAATCTCGGACTCATCAACACCCCCAACTTAAACTTTTGATTGTCCTCAAGTAAAACTCAAGTTCAGCAGTTCAAAAAGGATGTCTCAAACAGTGCTACAAAAGACTCAATAATGAATGCACACAACAAGACTTAGCTTACTCATGCAAGGATCAATTGTGCACTGAAAGATTCAAGTTGTGACTCACCATTATCAAAGATACTCAAGTTCACAATACTTGCTTCAAATGTAAGTTCACGCTCAACAAAGGTACTCAAATGCCCTCACAACAACGATGATGATTCACACACAATGCTTTAATAATTTATAGTTTCGGAATCACATACAACTCTCACACTCACAAAGATGAACAAATGCATGACTTCACCCATAGGTTTGTCACAAAAGAGGTATATTGTCAAGTTGTTTCACTCTTCAAAATTTATTGCCTAAGATCATTTCAAGAGCTTGCATCACTTAGTCAACCGGACCAACGGAGAAAATTCTAGGTGTCATCATACAAAGTTCAAGGTAAACTCATCACACAAGGCATTTGCACCAATGTCAAACGAGACTCATTCGAGCTAGTGTGCAATGTTCATCACAAGAGACTCCATTTGATAACCGGCTAGTCACAACGAGATGCAAAAAGTTCACACATTGTCTATGCAACTTCATTTGGCCTCATCGTAGCCGTGCACTCATTTTTGTTTGATTAAGAGCACTATTCAAGTCATCGGTATTGATCATAACCGATATTCAAATTTTTGAAAGAACAAATGACTCAATGACACTCAATGACTAAACACCTGCCAACCCCACCAAAAGCATCCAACATTGTCCCCAATGTGAGTAGAGAACAGACAATAATAAAAATGAAAAATAAAGGTAAACTACTGGCACGTAAACACGGTGAGTAGGGTGACAAGAAATCTTCACTAGACGCCTATTTGGCGAAAGATTGTTAGAGTCGCCGAACTGCTTGGCGTATCGCCTAATGGTCTGGAGATCGCCGATATTTCCAGTGTGCAACCCATCCATGAAGGGGTAAAAAGGCGAACAAGGAGTCCGCCAAATATATTAGCACATCGCTTAATGTACTTGAAACCACGCTGAAAGATTCAATAGGCCAGGCTATCAGAGCTAGTATATAAAGGTGGGAAAGTCGGGTCACCCAATCACTTCGGCGTGTCACCGAGTGATGAAGGTCCCCCGCATAATGTTCCAGTATCGCAGCCCTAATTTTGATGTCAAGAAGGTGATCTATGTCATGCTCTTAGTCGAATTCTTCTTTCGGTACACATCTCCGAATGATATGGTTTTTACACTCTCTGAACAAGTACGGTTCATCCCAAAAGTATTTGTTGACATCGATCAAAACCTCTTTTTTTGATAGAAGTTTAGTTCTTCCGGTATCAGCCCACACACTATATAGTTAGGAAAATCAGCATACCAAGGAGTTTGTCGTAGAGTCACCATGAATACCTATTCATCGAGGAAAGAATGATTTATGTCTACCTCTAGATCATCATTTTCCTTGCCTTCTAATCTTGATAAGTGATCAACCACCTGATTTTCACAACCTCTTCTATCTTTGACTTCAAAGTCAAATTCTTGCAACAATAGCACCCACCTTATCAATCTTGGCTTGGAATCCTTCTTTGCCATTAAATAACACAGAGGAGCATGGTCAGTGTGAACAACCACTTTAGTGCTTAGCAAGTATGCCTGAAATTTCTCAAACGCATATACCACCGCAAGTAATTCTTGTTCTATAACTGTATAGTTACGTTGAGCACCATTCAGAGTTTTGCTTGCATAGTAAACGGGGTGAAATAGTTTGTTGCGCTTTTGCCCCAACACAACACCTAATGTCGTACCACTTGCATCACACATCACTTCGAAGGGTTTTGACCAATCGGGACTAATGATAACCGGGGTGGAGATCAATTTTTCTTTCAAACACTTGAAGGCCACCATACACGCATCATCAAAGTTGAATTTCACATCCTTCTCAAAAAGTTTGCATAAACGGTGTGCAATTTTTGAAAAGTCTTTGATGAACCTCCGGTAAAAGCCGGCATGCCCCAAGAAACTACGAATACCCTTCACCAAAATTGGTGGTGGTAACTTCTCAATCACTTCAATCTTTGCTTTATCAACCTCCAGTCCTTTTTGTGACACTTTGTGACTAAGAACTATACCTTCCCTAACCATGATGTGGTATTTTTCCCAATTTAGGACCAAATTTGTCTCCACACATCGTTGAAGGACCTGTCCCAAGTGTGCTAAACATGCTTCAAAAGTTTGACCTATGACCGAGAAGTCATCCATGGAGACTTCCATTGAATTTTCCACCATGTCAGCGAAAATAGATAACATGCAACGTTGAAACGTTATCAGAGCTTTACATAAATAGAACGACATCTGTTTGAAGGCAAAAGTTCCATATGGGTAGGTGAAGGTGGTTTTCTCTTGGTCTTCTAGAGCAATAGAGATTTGATTATAACTGGAGTACCCATCCAAAAAGCAATACCATCCTCTATCTGAAAGTCGATTAAGCATTTGATCCATAAAAGGTATGGAAAAGTGATCTTTTTCGGTCCACGAGTTTAACTTCCTGTAATCCATGCATACTCGCCATCCGGTTACCGGTCTCATAGACACAAGCTCCCCCTTTTCTTTGGGACTACCATGATGCCTTTCTTTTTCGGTACACATTGAACCAGACTTACCCACTTGCTATCCGCAATAGGGTAGATCACACCTGCATCCAACCACTTTATTATCTCCTTTTTTACCACCTCTTGCATCGGTGGGTTCAATCTCCGCGATGTTCAACACTCGATTTACATTCACTATCCAGCTGATTCTTGTGAGTGCAAATACCGGGAGGAATGCCCACTATGTCAGCGATAGTCCATACTATAGCTTTGATATGTCTTCTCAACACCTCAAGAAGCAGGTTTACTTGCCATTCAAGTAAATCAGCTGTAATGATTACAGGTAAGGTGTTGTTTGCCCCCAAGAAAGCATATCGTAGATGGGAAGGAAGCACTTTCAACTCAAGCTTCAGTGGTTCTTCCGTTGATGGTTTTGCAGGAGGACTTTCTTGATTTTTTAGATCAATGTCCAGTTTCAATAGAGTCTTTGAATATTCCCCCAAACCCGAAAGAGCAGCTATTACCTCTTCGTAGGCTTGAACTTCGAACTCATCATAGTTAGCAAGCACGGCCTCAAGTGGTTCACTCATACACATCAAATGGCTCACACTAGCCACCACCTCATCAATAACATCAATAATAGAGACCACGTGAATATCGCTTGGGTGCTTCATTGACTTGCACACATTAAAGGTTACTTTATCTTCGTTCATCCAGAATTTCAATTCCCCACTTTCAACATCCACCAACTCTATCCCGGTTGCCAAGAATGGTCTTCCTAGAATAATGGGAATTTCAGCATCAATTTCGCAATCGAGGATCACAAAATCAGCCGGGAAAATGAATTGGTCAACCTTTACCAAGATGTCATATAGTATCCCCACGGGGTGTTTAATTGATCGGTCTGCCATCAAGAGTCTCATTGTTGTGGATTTCGGCTCACCCAACCCAAGTTGTTTATAGATTGAATATGGCATTCGGTTGATGCTTACTCCTAAATCACATAGGGCCTTGGCAAATTGGAGCATGCCAATGGTGCAAGGGATGGTGAACGCTCCGGGATCCTCTTTCTTTTTTATCATCTCATTAGTCATAATTGCGCTACAACTATGAGAAACTTCGATTGTTTCAAAGTCCAAGCTTCTTTTTTTTGTGACTAACTCCTTCATAAACTTGGCATAACCCGACATCTCTAACAATGCCTCCACTAGAGGGAGATTAATCGATAATGTCTTGAACACCGATAAAAACTTCTTGAACTTCTCATCCTCGTTCTTCTTCTTGAGGTGTTGGGGAAATGGAGGAGGTATTTTGGGTAGAGGTTTCACCATTTTTGAGATTGGATTGCTCTTTTCCAAAAAATTTTGTGACCCTTTGGCAATGCTTTGTTGGATGAGTATTTCTTCTTCCTCAATACCTTTGTCTCTTCATGAGCTCGAGCTTTGTCATTGCCTATCACATCACCTACCGCTACCTTTCCACAACGCGTAACCACAACTAGACCTCTATCACCATTTTCCCTCGTCAAATTTGGGTCCAATTGTGCTGAAAGTAAACTCAACTGACCTTCAAGTAGCTTGATTGCATCCACGTGAGAGTTCACTCTATTATTCAATGACAAAAAATCAGCTTTCATCCCTTTTAACAAGTCATCCGAACCTTCAACTTTGTCAAGGATGCATGATAACAAATCGTCCACTCGGGGACTACTTGCACTCCCTTTCAACTTTGGGCTCTCACTCGATTGAGTGTGATCCTCTTCATGCTCATCCTCTCTTTTCCCATAATCACTTTGCTCACCCCATTCTTGGTAGTATCTTCTTTGCTCTTCTTCTTTGTGAGAGTTCCAACCTTGATTCCCACCCCGTTGTAAATAGCATGGGTGGAAACCCTCCTCATATCTATTGGAATTCCAACCTTGATTCTCCCCCAGCTTTGAATAGCCTGAGGAAGAACCCTCCTCAACTATCACATGTGCTTGTAGTAGTTCCATTTGGGCTAACATCTTCTTGATGTTCTCATCCCTTTCTCTTTCCTTATCGAGTTTCTCTTGAGTCATTCTAAAACAAAAAGGCAAAACTTGATCTTCTTGAGTGTACCAAGCTTGATTTATTTTCATCATGTTATCAAGAAGAAATGAAGCCACCTCAAATGATTGCAACATTATTCCCCCTCGAACCTATTGGTCAGCCACTCCTTTATTTACTAAATCAAGACTCCGGTAAAAATGTTGGAGTAGCAAATCGTTTGGTAGCCCGTCTCACGGGAATTGAAGTAAGAGTTTCTTAAACCTCAACCACGTTTAATGGATGGGTTCACCCTCCAACCGCTTAAAACCTTGAATGTTATCTCTGAGTTTCATCATCCTCGACGGAGGAAAGAACCTCGCATTGAATATGGTGAGCTTATCCCACGATGTGATAGAATTCTTTGGTAACTCAGCCAATCATTTGCTAGCTTCCCCCGTTAGAGATAGTGGAGTCAACCTGAGCCGGATTGATTTTTGCGACACATTCTTGAATGAAAACGGGCTGCAAATATCTGTAAAATTTCTCATATGCTCGTGTGGGTCTTCATGAGTCAACCCTCCATAGAGTCCCTTAATTTGGAGGAGATGAAGAGTTGTTCTCGGGACATAAAAAATAGCATCCTTTTAAGCTAACGGTAAGAAGATTGCACCAATTCCTCCCAAATGGATTTGATTGTGCACACTATTAACATCATCTCGGTGACCTGCTTGGCTACATTTCATCTCTGTCTCACTCATTGTCTCTTATGCTCAGCACAACCAACACAAACACAAGACAACGTAAATTGAATCAACTACAGCCGACAAATTCACAAGTTAAACTTCGATAAAAGAACTCTAAACAACGCTACTCCCCGGAAGCAGCGCCATTTGATTTAACGTTTCAAGCACGCCTCATCCAATTCTAGGTGTTCAACGGTCGTAAATCAGTATAAAACCCAACTAGATGAGTTGGGGTTGATCCCACAGAGAGTAGTTTTATTTTGAATTCGACTATGAAGTTATAATTATGACTTTTGCAGCTGGAAGAATAAAAGTTTTAGGAAAATATGAACCAAACTCGAAGATGTAGTCACAATTCTCAGCAAGCAGTGTTTTAAAATACAAATCATTTCAACAATCAACAAGGAACAATCAAATAGGGAGGCAATGCTTGGGGGATTGACCAACCAATTGTGAGATTTAACTCAACGGGTGCAAATCACTACTAACAATGTTAATTCGTCATGGGTAGAATGGACTATAGGTAAGGCACTTTTCTCTCGAACAATTACCTTATTTCCACTCAGTTCTTTCGAACCTCAACGTACTCCATAAGAAGACCAGCCCACAATCTCATCAAATCTACTCTCTCGAGCTAGATACAAAGGATGAGTCTTGAGTTCCACTTTCTCAAGCTGAAATCATCATGACCCACTAGCTTTGGATGCCAAGTTACTACCTTAGCTCTACACTTTTCTCTCAAGCAAACATAAAACCCTAAGGTATATTGCACTAAACATACAATATAGGAGTTAAACCACAATAATAACTCAGACCCACTTGAAATTAACACCAAAAATCGATAATTGCTCACACCTATTAAGTCTAATGCAGCAATTGGTTACATTGTCAAACCCCCAAGATTGAGGTTTTAGCCAATCATCGTAAAAAGATGAAATTTGATACCTACTACATGTTCCATAGCTGGGTATGTGAAAATCAAAAGTTTAAAATGAATAATATCTTCTCTCTTACAATATCCAATTGAAAAACCTTGCTAAAATTATTCAAAATCAACAATAACAGTGTTTTTACTCTCTATCTGTTGTTCCTCACAATTTTTGAATTCTTTCTCTCTCCTCCAAAAATCAATTTATACTGATCTGAGTTGTAGCTTTTTAGGGTCGATCAATGAGGAAAGTTGGGCTTCACCGACCATTGACTCGCCGATCGTCCTTTCCTTTCGCCTTCTTTCTTCACCTTTTCATCATTCAAGCACTGTAATTTTAGGCGATCGAAATTGAGATAGCCGATCATTTCAGCGATGCGCCCTTTAATCTTTTAGCTTGCCAATTTGAGTTCAACTTGGCTTCACACAATATTTTCGGTGACATGGTCATCCTTTGCCGATAGGGAATGCACTTCGCCTAAGTTTTTCCAATTTCAGTCTTATTATTCTGTAACTTTAGGCGATCAAGGAGTGACTTGGCGATCCACCGAGTTCTTTTGGCGATCGTCAGGCTTGTTTGTCTCTCTCTCTTTTTCAGCTTGTGTTGTCCTTTTTGGCTATTAATGTTCTAGCTTTGGTCCTCAACCCATATACCTAAAATTCAAGGATTTTTTATCAGCTCGTGGGAAAAATTTAGCATTTGAGGACACTACACCTATGTAAACAAAGCCCTAAATAAGTCCAAATCTCGGACTCATCAACACCCCAAACTTCAACTTTTGCTTGTCCTCAAGTAAAACTCAAGTTTAGCAGTTCAAAAAGGATGTCTCAAACAGTGCTACAAAAGACTCAAAAATGAATGCACTCAACAAGACTTCGCTTACTCATCCAAGGATCAATTGTGCAGTTAAAGATTCAAGTTGTGACTCACCATTATCAAAGATACTCAAGTTCACAATACTTGCTTCAAATGCAAGTTCACACTCAACAAAGGTACTCAAATGCCCTCACAACAATGATGATTCCATATTCACACACAATGCTTCAATAATTTAAAGTTTCGGAATCACATACAACTGTCACACTTACAAAGATGAACACATGCATGACTTCACCAATAGGTTTGCCCTTATTTTCCAATCAACATTCTTTTCAGCTCACTCAAGATCAAAAAGGTCTTTTCAAGGTATGATCATTTAGGCTCAGTGGTTGCTATCCTCATGAAATATGGTATGAACATCACTTTCATTCCTTTTCTTCAACATTTTTACTCATGCTCAAGATTCATCCCATTATTTAACTTCTAATGGAATACCAGACACCCCATTTCTTTTGCAACTTTCCAACTTTATTTCTCCACTTTTTCATTCTTTTTCTTTTGCTTTCTTCTTTTCTTTCTCTCTTTTTTTATATGGAGGGGTTCCATCTTTTTCAAGATCATTGCTAGAAGGGAGATTTTTCACACTTCTTGATTTACCTTCTCTTTTCACCAAACCCCCAACTTAGGCTTTTGGCCTAAGTTGGCTATTCAATCAAACCACATTTCATGAGGATTATGGGTGAATGGATAAAGAGGGGTCACAATTGCTCAAGTTTCTTCTAAGAAAAGGATAAGGCTCAAAGGGGTTGAAACAAGGTACACACATCTCACAAGGTTGGCCACAAAAGAGGTATATTGTCAAGTTGTTTCACTCTTCAAAATTTGTTGCCTAGGATCAATTCAAGAGCTTGCATCACTTAGTCATCCAGACCAACAGAGCAAATTCTACGTGTCATCATACAAAGTTCAAGGTAAACTCATCACACAAGGAATTTGCACCAATATCAAACGAGACTCATTCGAGCTAGTGTGCAATGTTTATCACAAGAGACTCCATTCGATAACCGGCTAGTCACAACGAGATGCAAAAAGTTCACACATTATCTATGCAACTTCATTTGGCCTCATCGTAGCCGTGCACTCATTTTTGTTTGATTAAGAGCACTATTCAAGTCATCGGTATTGATCATAACCGATACTCAAATAACTTTTTCAAAAGAACAAAGGACTCAATGACACTCAACGACTAAACACCTGCTACCCCCACCAAAAGCATCCAACATTGTCCCCAATGTGAGTAGAGAACAGACAATAATGAAAATGAAAAATAAAGGTAAAATACTAGCACATAAACACGCAGAGTAGGGTGACAAGGAATCTTCACTAGGCGCCCATTTGGCGAAAGCTTGTTAGAGTCGCCGAACTGCTTGGCGTATAGCCTAATGGTCTGGAGATCACCGATATTTCCAGTGTGCAACCCATCCATGAAGGGGTAAAAAGGCGGACAAGAAGGAGTCTACCAAATATATCGGCACATCGCTTAATGGACTTGAAACCTAACCAAAAGATTCAACAGGCAGGGAAAGTCGGGTCGCTCAATCACTTCGGCGTGTCGCCGAGTGATGAAGGTCACCCGCATAATGTTCCAGTATCTCAGCCCCACTTTTGATGTCAACAAGGCGATCTATGTCATGCTCTTAGTCGAATTCTTCTTCCGGTACACATCTCCGAATGATATCGTTTGCACACTCTCTGAACATGTACGGTTCATCCCAAAAGTATTTCTTGACATCGAACAAAAACCTCTTTTGTTGATAGAAGTTCAGTTCTTCCGGTATCAGCCCACACACTATATAGTAAGCAAAATAAGCATATCAAGGAGTTTGTTGGAGAGTCACCATGAATACCTGTTCATCGGGGAAAGAATGATTTATGTCTACCTCTAGCTCATCATTTTCCTTGCCTTCTAATCTTGATAAGTTGTCAGCCACCTGATTTTCACAACCTCTTCTATCTTTGACTTCAAAGTCAAATTCTTGCAACAATAGCACTCACCTTATCAATCTTTGATCAGAATCCTTTTTTTCTATCAAATAACGGAGAGCAGCATGGTCAGTGTGAACAACCAATTTAGTGCCTAGTATGTATGCTTGAAATTTCTAAAATGCCTATACCACCGCAAGTAATTCTTGTTCTGTAACTATATAGTTACGTTGAGCACCATTCAGAGTTTTGCTTGCTTAGTAAATGGGGTAAAATAGTTTGTTGCGCTTTTGCCCCAACACAACACCTAATGCCGTACCACTTGCATCACACATTACTTCGAAGGGTTTTGACCAATCGGGACTAATGATAACCCAATTTTTCTTTCAAACACTTGAAGGCCACCATACATGCATCATCAAAGTTGAATTTCACATCCTTCTCAAAAATTTTGTATAAAGAGTGTGCAATCTTTGAAAAGTCTTTGATGAACCTCCGGTAAAAGCCGGCATGCCCCAAGAAACTACGAATACCCTTCACCAAAATTGGTGGTGGTAACTTCTCAATCACTTCAATCTTTTGCTTTATCAACCTCCAGTCCTTTTTGTGACACTTTGTGACCAAGAACTATACCTTCCCTAACCATGATGTGGTATTTTTCCCAATTTAGGACCAAATTTGTCTCCACACATCGTTGAAGGACCTGTCCCAAGTGTGCTAAACATGCTTCAAAAGTTTGACCTATGACCGAGAAGTCATCCATGGAGACTTCCATTGAATTTTCCACCATGTCAGCGAAAATAGATAACATGCAACGTTGAAACGTTATCAGAGCTTTACATAAATAGAACGACATCTGTTTGAAGGCAAAAGTTCCATATGGGTAGGTGAAGGTGGTTTTCTCTTGGTCTTTCGGAGCAATAGAGATTTTCTATAATTGGAGTACCCATACAAAAAGTAATACCATCCTCTTTCTGAAAGTTGATCAAGCATTTGATCCATGAAAGGTATGGGAAAGTGATCTTTTTCAGTCCACGAGTCTAACTTCTGGTAATCCATGCATACTCGCCATTCGGTTACCGCTCTCATAGACACAAGCTCCTCCTTTTCATTTGGGACTACCGTGAGACCTCTCTTTTTCGGTACACATTGAACCGGACTTACCCTTGCTCGTGAGGTTGATGTGTACGAGGGCTTGGAGGATTTAGAGGGTGACTTGCTGATTTAACGTTTCAAGCTCACCTCATCCAATTATAGGTGTTCAACGGTCGTAAATCAGTATAAAACCCAAATAGATGAGTTGGGATCGATCCCATAGAGAGTAGTTCTATTTTGAATTCGAGTATGAAGTTATAACTATGACTTTTGCAGCTGGAAGAATAAAAGTTTTAGGAAACTATGAACCAAACTCGAAGATGTAGTCACAATTCTTAGCAAGCAGTGTTTTAGACTACAAAACCACTTCAACAATCAACAAGGAACAATCAAATAGGGAGGCAATGCTTGGGGGATTGGCTAACCAATTGTGAGATTTAACTCAACGGGTGGAAATCACTACTAACAATGTTAATTCGTCATGGGTAGAATGGACTATAGGTAAGGCACTTTTCTCTCGAACAATTACCTTATTTCCACTCAGTTCTTTCAAACCTCAACGTACTCCATAAGAAGACCAGCCCACAATCAAATCAAATCTACTCTCTCGAGCTCGATACAAAGGATGAGCTTGAGTTCCACTTTCTCAAGCTGAAACCGTCATGACATACTAGCTTTGGATGACGAGTTACAACCTTAGCTCTACACTTCTCTCTCAAGCAAGCATAAAACCATAAGGTATATTGCACTAAACATACAATATAGGAGTTAAACCACAGTAATAACTCAGACCCACTTCAAATTAACACCAAAAATCGATAATTACTCACACCCATTAAGTCTAATGCATTAATTGGTTACATTGTCAAACCCCCAAGATTGGGGTTTTAGCCAATCATCGTAAATAGATGAAATTTGATACCTACTACATGTTCCATAGCTGGGTATGTGAAAATCGAAACTTTAAAATGAATAATATCTTCTCTCTTACAATACCCAATTGAAAAACCTTGCTAAAATTACTTAAAATCAATAATAACAGTGTTTTTACTCTCTATTTGTTGTTCCTCACAATTTTTGAATGCTTTCTCTCTCCTCCAAAAATCAATTTATACTTATCGGAAGTGTAGCTTTTTAGGGTCGATCAGCTAGGAAAGTTGGGCTTCGCCGATCGTCCTTTCCTCTTGGCTTCTTTCTTCACCTTTTCGTCGTTCAAGCACAGTAATTCTAGGCGATCAAAATCAAGATCGCCGATCATTTCAGCGATGCGCCCTTTAATCTTTTAGCTCGCCTATTTGAATTCAACTTGGCTTCACTCAATAATTTCGGCGACATGGTCATCCTTCGCCGATAGGGAATGCACTTCGCCTAAGTTTTTCCAATTTCAGGCTCATTATTCTGTAACTTTAGGCGATCAAGGAGTGACTTGGCGATCTGCCGAGTTCTTTTGGCGATCGTCAGGTTTGTTTTTTTCTCTCTCTTTTTTAGCTTGTGTTGTTCTTTTTTCCTATTAATGTTCTAGCTTTTGTCGTCAACCCATATACCTGAAATTCAAGGATTTTTTATCAGCTCGTGGCATAAATTTAGCATTTGAGGACACTAAACCTATGTAAACAAAGCCCTAAATAAGTCCAAATCTCGGACGCATCAACACCCCCAACTTAAAATTTTGATTGTCCTCAAGTAAAACTCAAGTTCAGCAGTTCAAAAAGGATGTCTCAAACAGTGCTACAAAAGGCTCAATAATGAATGCACACAATAAGACTTAGCTTACTCATGCAAGGATCAATTGTGCACTTAAAGATTCAAGTTGTGACTCACCATTATCAAAGATACTCAAGTTCACAATACTTGTTTCAAATGCAAGTTCACGCTCAACAAAGGTAATCAAATGCCCTCACAACAACGATGATTCCATATTCACAAACAATGCTTCAATAATTTATAGTTTTGGAATCACATACAACTCTCACACTCACAAAGATGAACACATGTGTGACTTCACCCATAGGTTTGCCCTTATTTTCCAATCAACATTCTTTTCAGCTCACTCAAGATCAAAAATGTCTTTTCAAGGTATGGTCATTTAGGCTCAGTGGTTGCTATCCTCATGAAATGTGGTATGAACATCACTTTTATTCCTTTTCTTCAGCATTTTTACTCATGCTCAAGATTCACCCCATTATTTAACTTCCAATGGAATACCGGACACCCCATTTCTTTTGCAACTTTCCCAACTTTATTTCACCACTTTTTCATTCTTTTTCTTTTGCTTTCTTCTTTTCTTTCTCACTTTTTTTTATATGGAGGGGTTCCATCTTTTTCAAGATCATTGCTAGAAGGGGGATTTTTCACACTTCTTGATTTACCTTCTCTTTTCACCAGACCCCCAACTTAGGATTTTTGCCTAAGTTGGCTATTCAATCAAACGACACTTCATGAGGATTATGGGTGAATGGATAAAGAGGGGTCACAATTACCCAAGTTTCTTCCAAGAAAAGGATAAGGCTCAAAGGGGTTGAAAAAAGGTACACATCTCACAAGGTTGGCCACAAAAGAGGTATATTGTCAAGTTGTTTCACTCTTCAAAATTTGTTGCCTAGGATCATTTCAAGAGCTTGCATCACTTAGTCATCCAGACCAACGGAGCAAATTCTAGGTGTCATCATACAAAGTTCAAGGTAAACTCATCACACAAGGAATTTGCACCAATATCAAACGAGACTCATTCGAGCTAGTGTGCAATGTTCATCACAAGAGACTCCATTCGATAACCGGCTAGTCACAACGAGATGCATAAAGTTCACATATTGTCTATGCAACTTCATTTGGCCTCATCGTAGCCGTGCACTCATTTTTGTTTGATTAAGAGCACTATTCAAGTCATCGGTATTGATCATAACCGATACTCAAATAACTCTTTCAAAATAACAAAGGACTCAATGACACTCAATGACTAAACACCTGCCACCCCCACCAAAAGCATCCAACATTGTCCCCAATGTGAGTAGAGAACAAACAATAATAAAAATGAAAAATAAAGGTAAACTACTGGCACATAAACACGCAGAGTAGGGTGACAAGGAATCTTCACTAGGCGCCCATTTGGCGAAAGCTTGTTAGAGTCGCCGAACTACTTGGCGTATCGTCTAATGGTCTGGAGATCACCGATATTTCCAGTGTGCAACCCATCCATGAAGGGGTAAAAAAGCGGACAAGAAGGAGTTCGCCAAATATATCAGCACATCGCTTAATGGACTTGAAACTTCGCCGAAAGATTCAATAGGCCAGGCTATCAGAGCTAGTATATAAAGGCGGGAAAGTCGGGTCGCCCAATCACTTCGGCGTGTCGCTGAGTGATGAAGGTCCCCCGCATAATGTTCCAGTATCGCAGCCCCACTTTTGATGTCAAGAAGGTGATCTATGTCATGCTCTTAGTCGAATTCTTCTTCAGGTACACATCTCCGAATGATATGGTTTGCACACTCTCTGAACAAGTACGGTTCATCCCAAAAGTATTTCTTGACATCGAATAAAAACCTCTTTTGTTGATAGAAGTTCAGTTCTTCCGGTATCAGCCCACACACTATATAGTTAGCAAAATCAGCATACCAAGGAGTTTGTTGTAGAGTCACCATGAATACCTGTTCATCAGGGAAAGAATGATTTATGTCTACCTCCAGCTTATCATTTTCCTTGCCTTCTAATCTTGATAAGTGGTTAGCCACCTGATTTTCACAACCTCTTCTATCTTTGACTTCAAAGTCAAATTCATGCAACAATAGCACCCACCTTATCAATCTTGGCTTGGAATCCTTCTTTGCCATTAAATAACGCAGAGTAGCATGGTCAGTGTGAACAACCACTTTAGTGCTTAGAAAGTACGCCTGAAATTTCTCAAACGCATATACCACCGCAAGTAATTCTTGTTCTATAACTGTATAGTTACGTTGAGCACCATTCAGAGTTTTGCTTTCATAGTAAACGGGGTGAAATAGTTTGTTGCGCTTTTGCCCCAACACAACACCTAATGTCGTACCACTTGCATCACACATCACTTCGAAGGGTTTTGACCAATCGGGACTAATGATAACCGGGGTGGAGATCAATTTTTCTTTCAAACACTTGAAGGCCACCATACACGCATCATCAAAGTTGAATTTCACATCCTTCTCAAAAAGTTTGCATAAACGGTGTGCAATTTTTGAGAAGTCTTTGACGAACCTCCAGTAAAAGCCGACATGCCCCAAGAAACTACAAATACTCTTCACCAAAATTGGTGGTGGTAACTTCTCAATCACTTCAATCTTTGCTTTATCAAACTCCAGTCCTTTTTGTGACACTTTGTGACTAAGAACTATACCTTCCCTAACCATGAAGTGGCATTTTTCCTAATTTAGGACCAAATTTGTCTCCACACATCATTGAAGGACCTGTCCCAAGTTTGCAAAACATGCTTCAAAAGTTTTAGCTACTACCGAGAAGTCATCCATGAAGACTTCCATTGAATCTTCCACCTTGTCAGCGAAAATAGATTACATGCAAAGTTGAAACGTTGCCGGAGCATTACATAACCCGAACGACATCCGTTTGAAGGAAAAAGTTCCATATGGGTAGGTGAAGGTGGTTTTCTCTTGGTCTTCTAGAGCAATAGAGATTTGATTATAACTGAAGTACCCATCCAAAAAGCAATACCATCCTCTTTCTGAAAGTCGATCAAGCATTTGATCCATAAAAGGTATGGAAAAGTGATCTTTTTCGGTCCACGAGTTTAACTTCTGGTAATCCATGCATACTCATCATCCGGTTACCGGTCTCATAGACACAAGCTCCCTCTTTTTATTTGGGACTACCGTGATGCCTCTCTTTTTCGGTACACATTGAACCATACTTACCCTTGCTCGTGAGGTTGATGTGTACGAGGGCTTGGAGGATTTAGAGGGTGACTTGATGATTTAACGTTTCAAGCTCACCTCATCTAATTCTAGGTGTTCAACGGTCGTAAATTAGTATAAAACCCAACTAGATGAGTTGGGATCGATCCCATAGAGAGTATATGAAGTTATAACTATGACTTTTGTAGCTGGAAGAATAAAAGTTTTAGGAAACTATGAACCAAACTCGAAGATGTAGTCATAATTCTCAGCAAGCAGTGTTTTAGACTACAAAACCACTTCAACAATCAACAAGGAACAATCAAATAGGGAGACAATGCTTGGGGGATTGACTAACCAATTGTGAGATTTAACTCAACGGGTGCAAATCACTACTAACAATGTTAATTCGTCATGGGTAGAATGGACTGTAGGTAAGGCACTTTTCTCTCAAATAATTACCTTATTTCCACTCAGTTCTTTCGAACCTCAACGTACTCCATAAGAAGACCAGCCCACAATCTCATCAAATCTACTCTCTCGAGCTAGATACAAAGGATGAGTCTTGAGTTCCACTTTCTCAAGCTGAAACCGTCATGACATACTAGCTTTGGATGACAAGTTACAACCTTAGCTCTACACTTCTCTCTCAAGCAAGCATAAAACCCTAAGGTATATTGCACTAAACATACAATATAGGAGTTAAACCACAGTAATAACTCAAACCCACTTCAAATTAACACCAAATATCGACAATTACTCACACCCATTAAGTCTAATGCAGCAATTGGTTACATTGTCAAACCCCCCAAGATTGGGGTTTTAGCCAATCATTGTAAAAAGATTAAATTTGATACCTACTACATGTTCCATAGCTGGGTATGTGAAAATTGAAAGTTTAAAATGAATAATATCTTCTCTCTTACAATACCCAGTTGAAAAACCTTGCTAAAATTACTCAAAATCAACAATAACAGTTTTTTTACTCTCTATCTGTTGTTCCTCTCAATTTCTGAATGCTTTCTCTCTCCTTCAAAAATCAATTTATACTGATCTGAGGTGTAGCTTTTTAGGGTCGATCGGCGAGGAAAGTCGGGGTTTGCTGACCATTCGGCGACTCACCGATCGTCCTTTCCTCTCACCTTCTTTCTTCACATTTTCATCGTTCAAGCACTGTAATTTTAGGCGATCAAAATCGAGATTGCCGATCATTTCCGCAATGCGCCCTTTAATCTTTTAGCTCGCCGATTTGAGTTCAACTTGGCTTCACTCAATACTTTCAGCGACATGGTCATCCTTTGCCGATGCAGTCGGCGAGTCGCTGATAGGAAATGCACTTCGCCTAAGTTTTTTCAATTTCAGGTCATTATTCTGTAACTTTAGGCAATCAAGGAGTGACTTGGCGATCCGCCGAGTTCTTTTGGCAATCGTCAGACTTGTTTTTCTCTGTTTTTCAGCTTGTGTTGTCCTTTTTGCCTTTTAATGTTCTAGATTTGTCCTTCAAGGATTTTTTATCAGCTCGTGGCATAAATTTAGCATTTGAGAACACTAAACCTATGTAAATAAATCCCTAAATGAGTCTAAATCTCAGACTCATCACTTGCTATGGTTTGCCACGAAGGCATCACTACGTGACATCTTCATTATTGGTTCTAGTGGGTCTTAGCCCACGGAGGAGGTCATTGCATAACCTTTAGGAGATGGAGATGAGTAGGGCACTGATGCCCAGGTTGAGGCCACACAAGTGAGCAAGAGTTCGTGTCAGGCTTAGCCTGACAGGGGAATCTTTACTCTCCCTCCATTTTATTTCCCGTTGCTACTTTTAGTTTTTATTTGTCATTGAGGACACTGCTCATTTCTTTTTGGTGGGGTCAAGGTATCTAGATACCTACCCTTTTTGTTTTATTTTGCCGGTTTGCTTTTGTTTGTATTTCATTTTTGAGATATTTTGTTGTTTTCATTTGAGCCTAAACCCCTTTATGTTGCTTTAGTATTGAATGTTTTGGTTTTGGTTTGGATTCATTGGCTTTTCTATCTCGACTGCTTGAATGTGATTGTTGGTTACTGTTCCCTTATATATTTTAATATCAATTGTGATCAATATCAATGACATGAATAGTGATCTTGATGGAGGATGTGTTTGTGTTAGTCCAACGAGGCAATTTGAGTTGCATAAGTCTTGTGAGAACTCTTAGCATCTCACTGTGACTAGACGAATGCCAAGGTGAGTCTTGCAAGACCGTTGCACGCCAGCTTAACTTGTAGAGGTATGATCGATGACTATGTGGGATGCCATGTGTGGTAAGGTTTACTTGAAAAGTGTGCATGATGATACCCAGAACTTGCCACGTTGGTCTAATTGACTAGCATTGGTGAATGAAGGAAATGATCTTAGGCATGAATTTTTGAGAGTGAACGTAATTTCTATACCTTTGTATGACCACCTTGTGAGTGTGTGAACCTAGATTGGCACCATTTGAGCCTAACCTTTTCTTTGGATGAATCATGAACACAAATGTTTAGACGGGTTGTTGAAATTGCCAGATCTTTCCCACCTATAACCTTCGTGAAGCATTGGTTTGTTTGAATAGCCAACTTAGGACAAAAGCCTAAGTTGTGGGTGTGGTAATAATGAGGAAAGAAACCAAGAAAGAAGTTTGTGAAATTTGTCCTTGGGAACATGTGGTGAAAAAAAAATGGAACCCCTCCATATAAAAAAAAGAGTGAAAAAGAAAAAGAAAAGAAATGAATAATTTGTATCCGTGAGCATTGTGATGGAAATAAAAGGTGTGTCCAATGAGCTATACCAAAATTTTTATGTGCTATGAATAGGCCAAGGATGAGTTGTGAATATGAAAAAATGAAATAAAAGGAAAAGAAGTGAAATCTGAGCCATGCTTCACGAAGGTAGAGCCACTAAGCCAAAATGATCATACCTATACCCTTAGCCCAATTACAAGCCTTGAAAGACCTTTTTGATCTTGAATAAGCCAAGTGATGTGTTGGTTGGAATATAGGGGCAAGACTATGGGTAAAATCATGAATGTTTTTTCTCATTAAGAGTGTGAGAGTTGATTTCGATTCCTTAATTGTAATCCTTGATTGGCTTTGTGAGAGCCTGAAATCATTCTTGATGTGAGTTCATTCTAATACTTTTGTTGGGCATGAATTTGCAATTGAAGTGAGCATTTGTGAGCATGAACTCTAATTGATGATGGCGAGTCATAGTTGGAAACTTTGAGTGCACAATTGAACATTGCATGTTTGGGTTGAACCTTGTGTGCACTTTCATGTTGAGTCTGAAGGAGAAATATTTGTAGACATCCTTGTTGACCTGATTGATCTCATGTTTTACTTGAGGAAAAGCAATAGTTTAAGTTGGGGGTGTTGATGAGTCGGGAATATTGACTCATTTAGCACTTGTTATTTAATGAATTAGTGTCCTCAATGCCTATTTTGTGTTCATAATTGATGTTAAATTGTTTATGTGCATCCATGAAGGCTTAAGAACAAGGAAAGGACATTACAATGCGAAAAGAAGCGAAAAAGTTGGAAAAGCTGAAGAAGAAGGCAGGAGCTCGCAAAAGCCACTCAGCGACTTGTCGAGTGAGCTTCCAGCTCGCCAAAATATCTAGCGAGTTGGCTCATGAACTAAGCGAGCTCGGTCAACGAAAGTGAACTTTGGCGATGTGTCGAATGGAATGACGAGCTCGACCTAGATCACCTAAATGGACAAAACATCTTGATTCAAAAGTCAAGTAGTCGTTCGGCGATCCTGACTAACTTCGCCGAGTGGGAGTGTGTACTGAAATTTTGGGAAGTTTTTGGAAGCATATAAATTGATATTTGAAGAGAGAGAAAATGGTCTTACAAATTTTTTACAGATTCTTACATACTTGGACAATACTAAATATTCTTGGAGGGGGTTTTGAGCTTAGATGTTGAGGTTTTAAGGTTTTAGTCTTAATATTTGCATTGATCATTAGAGATTTTGTCATTCCGATGGAACATATTTTTGGTAACTATTTCTTGATTTTTGTTATGCATGGCCAAACCCCCTTTCATTAGGGGTGTGGCTATGTAATCGAATACATAAATTAGCTTGTGCGTATTGTTAATTGCTAGATTTAATGTTGTTTTGAAATGAGTTCAGTTATTTATTCATGTTTTCATTTATGAACTGAAGTTCCAAATTTAGTTCTAGATTTAGATATCTATGCTTGCTTGTGAAATTTTCTTAGAGTGGAGTAAATGATTGATAGTTGTATTGACTTGTGTCTTTACAACCTAGCTTGACAAAGTGGGTTAAATTGAGGTTTTGGGTTGTTTTGCATTTGTTAAACTTGTTGAGGTTTGAAAGAACTCGCTTGAAACATAATAGCTGATTGAAAAATGGCTGTTATAGGTGCAACCCCAGCCTACCCATTGAGATTCAACGACTTAAAATAATTATTCATTACCCATTAAGCGAAATTAGTATTCGATTGCTCACACACTCCTAAGGTCCCCTCTTTACATGTTGAAATCCCGCACAAATTGTCTGCGTTAACAATTGATTACCAAATTCTCAATATTGATAATTGAAACTTACTAATTTACATTATGTTGTATTTTACTTATTTCTATTCTACAAGAAATTAGAACACCTTCATACTTCATATTTGAATTCTTTTCCGTATCACTCCTTGTGGTATCGACCTCAATTCACCGTTGGATTTATACTTGTTAGCGACCGCCTACACTTTCAATTATAAGAGGTGTAGTTGAGCTTTATCACAACCTCTGGGTGCTGAATGAAGACTGAACAGGGAGGAAGTGTACCGACTTGGTCAATTGATCAATGATGACCCAAATGTACTCAACACCCCTAAAAGTTTGAGGCAACCCTGCCACAAAGTCAATAGTGATACGGTCCCACTTCCACTCTGGAATAGGTAATCTATGAAACTCACCACCAGGTTTCAAGTGCTCGGCCTTCACATGCTAACAACTAAGGCAATGAGATACATAGTCTGCAATATCCTTCCTCTTGCCACCTCACCAGTAATGCTGCCTCAAATTGCAATACATCTTTACGGTACCGGATGGATAGAGTATCTAGAATCGTGGGCTCACAAAGTATCAATTGAATCAAACCCCCAACTCTCAGTACACAAATATGGCCTGCAAACCTCAATACCCCATCTGAATCTAAGGTAACCTGACCGGCATCACCTGCTAACACTTGATCTCGATAAGACACCAAGGCCTCATCCTTAAACTAACTGCTAAAGATCTGATCAAGTAGAGAGGAACGAACTCCCACATAGGCTAAAACACCCCTAGAATCTGAGACATCCAACCAAACCATCTGATTAGATAAGAACTCAATGTCCAAAGCTAAAAGTTTCTCCGTAGTATATAGGAAGGATAGACTAGTTGTCACGACCCGAGCCTACACCCTGGATGTGGCCGGCACTCGAGAACCATTGCTGGTCCCCAAGAGAACTCTCATCCTGGCTGACTACAAGCGGAAGACTAACTCAAGCATACAAAAGCTTAAAAACTGAATAAAAAGAATATATTCAACTCGCCATAAAATAGGTAACTTAAGTCTTTAAAACATTTAACAAAATAAATGAATAGACTTCTGAAACTCTACTGTCTATCTATGAAGCCTCTAACTGACAAAGATGGAAATCGG